>OZ007507.1:19108984-19221484 GCA_963931865.1 Axinella damicornis | reverse complement strand
GACTGGAAGACATTCAAAGACCCTACGCTTTGAGTAACGGTCAAACTCTTCCTTGTAGTTACGAAGCTCCACTTTGTCCTGGTCTGTACCGAGTCTATTGACAATATGCTCAATAACATGATAGTTGAAGAAGGAAAAATAGTCTTTAATAATCCACAGCACCTTTTCAATACTTCCCGCTGCCTGAAGTTCATTAAAAAAGATTTGAAACATTGGTTTCTGAAAACCCTCATAGACAGGGTCAAACGCACCCCACGACAAGAGGTGAGTGACTAGCTTGTCCACAGGAATGCTTTGTGCACACAATGACTCGTAGACGGTTGAAAAAAGGTGCTGAAATCTAATCATAATATCCTCCGACTCCACACTCAGCCGGCTCTGCAGTTCTTGCTGTTGGTCATGGGTTAGCCCACTGAAGTCAACGCATGGGAACGAGCTCGCAGAGGGGATTGGGTTTGGGCATCCACTCTCAATATAACTATAGAATGTGCACTTGCCGCAGCCACACCCAAATGGTGGCTTCTGTGATCTCTCACTCTGAGTGGAAGAGCTGGGCCCGGGAGTGGCCCTAGCACCTTCAGACGTCAACACGCCATCAGATGTTGTGCTTCCAGCACACAAGTCATCTCGACTACTAATGGCAGTTTGCTTTGAAGTTTGAGGAGTAGCAGCTGCAATCACTGCATATGGTTAGAGATTACATAACACATTCACTAGCTTGTTTCTTCAGAGGTGTAGCCAGCATATAGGCAACTGAGGCAATGGCTTTAGCCTCATTCCCAGGCCTCACTCGGGCCTGAGAACAAGGCTATAGAGTTGCCTCAGTTAAACATTTGCAATTGTGGGCGTGTCTGCATAATGACGATGATGTCATCATGCGCTCTTGTCACAATAACTAAAGAATGAATGTACACATGAATATACTACACACGTATACGACACCCACATCCAAATGGCGGCTTCTGAGATCCCTCACTCCGAGTGGAAGAGCTGGGCCCGGGAGCGACGCTAGCACCTTCACCTGATACCGTGCTGCTAGCACACAAGTCTTGACTTCCGATGGAAGATTTTACAGAAGTTTGCAGAGTCGTAGTCGTAGTTGTAACAACTGTAGATACCGGTATGAGATGAGGTGGTTTTGTCACGCAATGCATTATGGGTTGAGCCTGAGCAAATTACTTACCTGCACAAGTTTAACATCATGCCTAAAAATGGTAAAACTTAGATCCCACCCAAATACATACTGACAAAGAATCTAGATTCCTCTACAGCAATTCGCTACCTGAGTGTCTCCCTGCAATGCTCAGAGCGAGCGCACAGTTGTTCCCAGCCGCAGAATGTGCCACCACTTTCACCACCGTTCGCCATGTCGGCTCCCCAAACCGCTCTACATTGTAGTTCTTTCTTAACCAGCATGTGAGCATGTCGGACATGCACTCCTGAGAATCACCGTGGTTATCTGTTTGAATCTGATCCAGACGTCCTGGGTCAATCCGGAACCCTCTACCAATGGCCTTCCATCTGCCAACAACCAGCATCATCTCTGCCAGTACGTCAAAGAGATCCTGCTCTCCTGTTGGAAGATAATGTTGAAGTAAACTTATGAAAACAACATCCACTTTTTCAACCCAACCTAATGGAGAATCATCCACACCAGGGAGTTCCTTATCCACCTGATCCGATCCTGCATAATTGAGATGTATTCATTTGGCAGTTAAGTGCCTAACAATGATTGGCATGCAATCAAAGTGGGTACCTTCCTTGTCTGTGGGCCCAGGGTTTCGCTCAATGTCTCCGGCCATCAGAAGTAGAGACAGCACCACCGCACACACTCGGAGCAGCATGCACACACCACTGCCCACACCCACCATCCCTGTAGCCTCTGTACTTGGGACAGAGCCCTGTCCCAACTTGGGACAGCGCACCTTGCCACACCCACTCCTCCCTTTGGACAGCCTCCCCACCTGCGGAACTCATATTCCAGTATCAGCGACAGGGAGACGACCGCCATGCAGCTTTGGAGCACTAGAGGAGTGCTGTTCACGACCTCCCCCACCCCCCAACTGGCCGCCCTCCACTGGACAGGGAGCTGGTGGCAGGCGTACCGACATTGGCGGTAATAGTTGAGTCCAATTCGAGCTCGCCACGTAGCGAGATCGATCCCCATTTCACTTTTCTTGATGGCAACTGTTCACACGCACGTCCATGTCCACACAAGCCATAGTCTCGCCACCGGATGGTACATGGTCTGGTTAATTCCCAGACCCTTCTGCGTTTCGTTTCCGCAGAAGAGTCTGGGAACCAAACTATTAGCTAGCGTGGACGAGCGTGAGCCTAGGTTCGAGGTTGCATGCAGAGTACTTAGCTTGTAAGTTTTCACTCCCTAAATTGAATCATCTTAAGGTCAAAGGTCACTCAAATGACCAAATTAGAAATCCATCACTGAAACCCTTGCGTGCACTATATACTCCTCCGGCCCCCCGGGCCCAGGCCGGGAACAGGCGCGGCATGGCAGGAGCACATAATGACGTAATTAATGTTGTCCATCGATCTGCTGTTAGGCCTGAGATAATTATGCCTCAAGTTTTAGCTATTATTCTATTCCTTAATTCTTTCAATATCTTGCTATTATTCCCCAAAGCCTTGCTATTATTCTCATGTTATTCTCAACAATAAGTTCCTAGTCAACACTTGTTATACTGCAACATTAGGTAATTACATTCAACATAGTCTTGAGTGAGCAAAGATTGCACCCAAGGTACCGGCAAATCAGAGTCCTCGGACTACACTGTCAACAAATCAACCAATATCTGTGCTAGTGCTGCGAATGTCATACCATGTGCAGCAAACCGGAAGTCAATTTGCACCACACCCCTTACTTCCGCATGCAAATGCTTGCTAGAATTATTCTCAATTCTCTACCTTTGCTACTATTCTCAAAATTATTCTGGCATAATTATCTCAGGCCTATCTGCTGTCTGTTGTCCACTGAAGAAATTGTGCGATCTAGTAGTAACGATTGTTAAGCTCCTGGAGCAAGATGCAAGCAGAAATTTTCATATTCAAAAAAACCTGGTGTAATATATTATGTACAAACTCCATGGATCTGCACAGCTCGGAGTACAGAAAATAATCAAAGGCAGTCACCCAAGAGTAAAAAAACAGACAAAAAAAAATTGTATGCGGTAATAAAGGTGGTTCCATAGCAGTACAAAGCAATGTGCTACTCTATATAATACATGTGATCTTGCTGTTCTGAAAAAAATCTAGGTGTTCTAAATAACACTTATAGCTGCGATATTGGTACAATTAAAGTGTGTCTGGTAAGTAACAGTAGTGTGATAACAGCCAAGGCCAAGACAAGGGTGGAAATCTACAGATGAGATGGTGAGGTGCTGAGTGGGTGAGTGTAATAAAAAGATGCTAGAGTCTTCACCATGCAGATGGGATGCTAATTCATGAATTCAGAAGGCATGTAGCCTCCGAAAACATTAACTGGCGAGCCTGAGAGAGCAGGGGAGACAGAATAGGGAGAAGGAACAGGGGAGGGGATGGGGCTAGAGTTGATCCTCAGGTTTTGTAGTTCAGTGCCAAAGTTTGGTGAGGGTGGATACATGTTCATCATGGGGTAGGTTGCTTGCCGTTCTATTTTGATTGGCTTTGCGGCTTCAGCTGTGGTGTCACCCTTCAACTGGTGCTGCAACTCAGTGAACGACATTCCGAGCATGGACTCCAGGTCACAGACAAAGCGATACACGTATCTCTTTCCAGGCACCTTGTGGATGATGTTCTTGTCATAGTAGTACCGCAGACCTCGGCTGAGTTTCTCGTAGTTCATCTTTGGCTTGTTCTTTCTAGAGCCCCACCGCCTTGCCACTTCCTCAGGGTCAATCAGCTTGAACTCCCACTCACGTCCAGTCCATGCGATGCAGTTTTGACAGTCGCGATCCGTTAGCAGCTCAAGCAGGAATTGCCACAGCTGAATTGGACCAGATCCTGCAAAGGAACAGGAGAGTATCACAGTGAAGTTCATTGCCAGTGTGTTGCTTTGAGGTGATTATCTGCTATCATTACTTCAGTTTCTAACAAGCTCTCAACACAACAATTATTCTCGGCTGAAGTGAATTGACATACATATTCATATACATACCTGACGGATTGGAGCGATGTATAGGAGGTGTGGGAGAGGGGCAGGGGCTGTAGAACGGGGAGTGGAGGGGGGAGGCACCGGGTGAGGGGACCGGGGAGGCGGCCGGAGAGGAGTATGGGGTGGACCTGTCTGAGAGGGCCGGGCTCCCTGGACGGTATGGAGGGGGAGGGGGGATGAGGAGGCCACCGTTGGCTGTCATGGCGGTGGTGTGGGGGAGAAAATCATCGCCACCCATTGTGTTCTGGATAGAAATGGCAGGAGCTGAGAGGGAAGACGACATTGTGGAGGTCAACAACGCAAGGACTCGAGTATCAAGTGTGCATTGTGTGTACACTATATCAGAGCACAGCTCCCAGTAGCTACAGGGACAACAAATGGCAGCTGGAAGCTCAGTCTTCAACACTACGGCACAGATGGCTACCGCATCATAGGCTAAGTTACAGGCGAGGTCTTCTGATGCACAGGTGGACAGGGGCGCAACAAATGACAGCTGGAAGCTAGTGTCTTCAACACTACTAACGCACTGCTGCACCACAGACAGAGTTACAGGCAGTCAGCTACAGAAGCCCACTTAGCCCAGCTTCAGTCAAGTGAATGGTTCTTTCTACTGGGGCAGAAGTAACATACCCTGTGAAGGGCTCGTGAGTGCTTCACTGTTGATCATTGGCGGTAGCCCGGAAAACAGAGGCTCATCAACAAAGTAGGGGAACACTCCAATATGCTCGGGGGGAGGGGCTGCAAACGAGGAACAAAAGCAACATCAAGTCACAGTTAGAGTTGCCATGATATTATATTGCATTCATCATGTGAATGACATCAGGTGTACACAAGGTGGGCATAGGGAGGGGGTGGGACTCAACTACAAATATGGTCACACAGTGTCCTAATTCACACTTTACTACAAAGCTGAGTAATCTCAACACCTGCAGTTGGTTATTCAAAAAAGCTCCACTGTACTATGATCCACAATAATGTTGACAAAGCTTCACTGTCGCACAGTAAGCACTTACCAACTGAGATAGCTTTTATTCTCTCAAGGAAATGCTGCAAGGTGAGGCCGTGTTCCTTGATGTAAGCCAGCTCTTGGAACTGTCGCTGACCGAAGGAGCACAGTTGGTGGCCGCTCACAGCCCTCAGGGCCTGGAGGTTGACTGTAGTGAGGTTGAACTCTTGTGCCGCCCACTCTGCCCAGCGGTACACCTGGTCTTCAGTCCACTGTGTGGGATCTGAGGGGGTGGGAGGTGAAAGGTCAAGGCACTGAAGGTGCACGCATGCACTGAACTTGCACTGAACAGGAACTTGCACTGAACTCAACTTGTAGCCACTAGGACAACACAATCAGCATGTTTGTCGCTCTAAACCCCTCAACCCCTAAACAGGTGCAGTTGGGGGTCAATTGCTCCAGGGTGAGCCAACCTGGCTCCTAGTTGGCTCCTGTGATAGCTATCACCCTCACTAGAACAAGTGTCCAACATGACCACAACACCCCAACTACAGTACTGGAAAGAGGAGCCTATAGAAACCATCTTAGCTGCCACCACATAAAATGAGGCAACGAATTCAACTTTGATTCCAAGCACTGCCTATCTGACTGCTTGTGAAGGTTTGTACACCTGCAGCTACTATGGAAAGGTGGTAGAATTACTAACATGGCTCTACTTGTAGACCAAGCTTTTAGGCACGCATCAGCAAGCTTACTATTTATGCTTTTGGAGTCTCTTCTCTTCACACCAAACTTTACAAGGTCAAACCACAGCATGGAGACGTTAACAACATCAAAGTGAGTTGAAACGATTACTCTAAAAATCTCTTTGCATATTATTCAAGTGGTATCTATAGTGCTACTGCTTACTTGTACTCGTAGATAGATAGATAGATAGATATAATTATATGGTAGTAACATTGAGCTATGAGCCTATCACCAGCCAGTCCATACCTGAATTAACAGTTGAAATGCTATAGTCTCCAGTGGTAGCAGTGCTAATCTACAGCATCTCACCATCCATTGAGTTCAGACTATCGCTCTTCCACGCGTACTGCTGATTCAGGGACTAAAGACTAATTTTAGGGATCTGCGTTATATATTATAAGAAGTCCAAAGAGAGGATGTTTACATTAATTATTTACTTTTGTGTGCATATACAATTATTAATCTCATTTGCTATAGTTTCAGTGCTCACCACACACAGTGCATACAAGACCGCCCTTCCTCTCTGCCCTTCCTCTCCCCTCAAGCTGAGTGTCTCCATTAATTACAAAAACTGACCAGGGATTATTACGTCTTACTGTCTCCAATTAAGAGAACAGAGAGAAATATCTCAGAATTGAACATCACAGTAAAACAGGTCAGGACAGTAGGCACTGTTTAGAGGCTAGCTCTCTCTAATTAAGAGAACAGAGAGAAATTCAGAAGCCAGGTTTTGGGAAAACTGGATCTCTGAGACAACATTTCAGAGGATGTTTTGTCTAGAGGAAGCTGTTCTGTGCACCACAATTAATAATAGGAGGAAATTAAAGCTTTTGACCAGTTGACCTTAAACAATATCACAGGACAGCACTTAGTCATGGCCCAGACAAGGGAACTCCCTACAGAATGATCAAAGTACTGAATGATCAAAGAAACTCACTGATAAAAGCAGATGAGCAAACTTAACATTGGCAGTAAGTTAACCCTGGGAGTGTCATTCCGTTAGAACATCTTTGTGTAATGCCTATAAATGGAGAATTGGCATTTCCTATGTGGGATTGAGTTTTGAGCAGCAATGACATGTTATGGATTATCACCATCCCTAGATGGCTGGCTACCATTCAAGAGCTGCATGGTTCCAAGAGGCACAGGAAAACCACATGTACAAATGATTCTCACACAATAGCAGGAGCCAACACAGTCTACAGCAATGTTTACAACACACACACATACCACATCCTAAATAAAGATGTGCAGTCTTCTATACGGTATCTTCCCCCTTCAACCACCTCCCCCCCCCCCCCCCCCCCCCCCCTCCCTCTCGATATAGCTGCTTAGTACTTCATGAAGTGGGTGCTGTATCCCAGCACTTAGTCCTACAAATCTCCCTCCTCAAGTAATCCCTCCATCTACTTTCCTAAACACAATCATAACATTTGCGTAAGGCAATTGGTTGACAGCATACCAGATGACAGTTGGACTTGCTGCAAACACTTGTTGATGTCGTCTGGCCGGTTCAGATCTCCGAAGGGGATGGTGGGATCGTAAGAAGTGGGCTCACCAATCGTAACTGGGGGACGTTCAAGAACTGTATGTATGTGTATGTATGAAGGGAAGACAACAGTCAATGTCGCAGGTGGCTGCAGGACCGTATGAGGGTCAACTCCTGTACTACTGTGACCCTGGGGAGATAACAATGGCAAAATTGATACCCAAGGGAGTTAACCAGATGATGATTTCACAGATCACAAGAGCATTACCAAGCAGCTACTACACTGATAGCAGCTATTTCATCATCTACTGCACAAAGATTATACAAGACCTAGTACCACCAGGAGCCAATTATGGACTCCTGACAGCTTGCAGAAAGATCACCTCTCTCACCAATCCTATCTTTAGTACACCAAGCATACATTTACTTCTTACAAACCGCTTTCGCAAGTATGGCTCACACTAATGCTGCAGTGGGTATTTTATATTAAACAGGAAATTTCTCTGCACTGATGCAACATACTACAACACTGATGAAGACTGCTGTTGAAGTTTGGGGAATAATAACTTTTCTGCAAACATAATACACGTGTCATGTAATGCATGCACTTTATAAATTTTAATATGTATAATTATGTGCATGTATAATGGCTACAAGCTGTACACATAACACTTGTACGCATGCAGACAGCAGTAAGAAATTATACATACAGTGTTAGCTACACACAAACACACTAGCTGCTCTGTATAACATTTTCATGTGTCCATATTACATGTAAACTAATTTTAGGCATTAATTCTGAACATACTTTTGACAGGGACGTTGATCTTGTGCATATTGCGCCACTCTGACAAGATCTCTGAGCAGTAGGATTCCAAAGGCCTGTCTAGATACTCCCTCAAGGTTACTTCCATTGCAGAACAACACAGAGAACCACAAGCTAGGAGAGCTACAGTTGCAGTACAGCTAGTTTAGCTACAAACAGTTCAAAGAGTAGCAGCTAGAGAAAGGCAGCAGTATAACTGTAATCACGAGCGCGATAGTTGCAATGACGACTGCAGCGGTAACCGGACACTTTTATCCGTGAAGTGCTAGTCAGACTGCGGTGACGTTCAAGGTATTTTGCGCAGTCTGTGAATATCATTTGAGGCCTTTGAAGAGAATGCTAATACGTGACCCTACATCCTGTTTGTGGGCAGACGGTTCAAGGAGATAATAGACGGTTTAGAGTCCTGCGCAAGCAAGCAAATGCGTGGGCGAAAACCAACGGTGTCAGCTTCGAGTGGGTACAGCCACAGACTAGAAGACAGGTAGGTCAGACATGATGAGCCAGGCAGCCGAAGGGCTCTCTGGTTGGATAAGGAAGGGTTGGGTAAAGATTGTTGGGATGGACTCATGACAGTTTGTGACATCTGTTAGAATTCCAGTGCTTCTGCTGTCCCAACACCTCTCTCGTTAATTACCCTGTTGCTAGGTACCATTAACTATTGCCATGGTTACTTTTGTGTAGCCAGTACCAACTGATACCTTATAAGGAGATTCAACAGATACCAAGCAATTAGCACTGCAAAGTTGTAAATCCAAGATATGGGCAGGAGTGTGCTTGTCAGTGCAACAGTGAAAGCATGTCCTCTTGCTGCAAAGATTGTTCCAACTACATGTATGTAGAGTATCAGAGGCTGTGGTTCTAATTAGTGCCCATCTCACTTTGATCAGGCACCATTTCTAATTCTAAATACAGGTGCGCAGAACCAGGAAACTGTCGGCAATACGGAATATCAGGATTGAGCTGGAGGACAGCTGAATGAAAGCTGTCAACACGATAGCTTTCATTAGTTGTTACCTTCAACTATGGCAGTAGCCTCGTTCCGCACAGCCTGGGAACGAGGCTACTAGGGCAGAGTAGCTACTGGTAGCTCCGGGCTGAGGTCTCCAGTTTTCATCGCTCTATGAGCGACAAAAGCAGGCAGGTATGAGGCTGGATGGTTTGTAGAACTGAAGCTAGTTCAAAACACAATTGTTCTAGCAACAATCGTGTGGTGTTTTATCTTGCTGTTACTCCCCTCAATGCACATCTGATCACGATACCTTGATCTGATTACACCTTTACCTGTGAAGTAAAGCTGCGATCCTACTTCTGACCAGTCATTGGGCCCTTTTGGCCTGAAGGTACCCTACCCTCAAGCTCTATCTTGCATCAGGGCTTGGGACTCTCACAAACCACAGATCTAATCAGGGGTCTGTTATACAAACTGCTGAAATGGATAGCCCTTCAGACAGCCTGTTAGTCTCTCACTACAGAGTGATGACAGACTGTTCAGTGCTTGCTTAAACAAAGCTCATTGTGAGTGCACTTAAAACACAGCTAAGGAGGTCACCCTTGTAAGACACAAAGAAGCCATCATACCTTTCTTTCCCAGCTGAGGCATAGGAGGCAAAAGCAGCTGCAGACTTGGCAAAATGAGGTGACTGACCTAACTAAAATCCTGCCAAGCCGGGATGAAGCTCAGCTGGTAATATAGAAGAGCTGAAAGGAAATGCTACCACCCACTCAACCAAGGGAATGTGGGTGAGGAGGTGGTAGCTTATGTAGACAGAGTTGAGAGTTGAGAACATGGACAGGATGTGGAGGTTAAAAGGTCAATGTTTGGCAGGAAGCAGTTGATTGAATTCAGAGAACAAAGAAGACTGGTGTCTGACAAATATTTGATTTTAATAAGATCAAAGTGGGAACAGAATTAAAGTTGGGTTTCAGATTATCATTTGGGGGAACACCAAGGCAGTAGACAGACTGGGAGAATCACTGGAGGTACAGTACACTAACAATCAACTGCTACAAAACCTGTCATCAGAATTTCAGCTTGTGATGTCACTTTGTTGTCCTTGGCTGACAGGTTGAATTCAGAGCACAAACAAGACTGGTGTCTGGCAGGTATTCGATTTAATAAGATCAAAGTGGGAACAGAATTAAAGTTGGGTTTCAGATTATCACTTGGGGGAACACCAAGGCAGTAGACAGACTGGGAGAATCACTGGAGGTACAGTAAACCTACACAATCAACTGCTGTCATCAGAATTTCAGCTTGTGATGTCACTTCTGTTGTCCTTGGCTGGCAGGCTAAGTGCCAGTAGATAGAGTGGGACAGGGGGAGGTGTGTGGGCTCACAGAGAGGGTGAAACTGGCACAGTCATGTGTGGTGGGGTTATTTTAGGCAGATTGATATGGAAAACAGTGCTGGCTATAGGCAATTTGGACATCTACATTAGACGAAATGGGAAGATATCACCAAGCATAGACTCATGAGCAGCTCTGATACTAGCAGTGTCTTATGATGAGCCTGAGGTTCAACGAGGAGTGCATGAGCCGCCGAAGGAGGCTCATGCGCTCCTGGTTCAACGTAAGCTACCGCTAGACTAAGTGCCTCAGGCCAGCAGCTCTGATACTAGCAGTGGTTTACCACTGCTAGTGCCTCAGGCCAGCAGCTCGGATACTAGCAGTGTCTTATGATGAGCCTGAGGTTCATCATAACCCACTGGTAGTGCCTCAGTTCTGGTAGCTACTACCATCATAACCCACTGGTAGTGCCTCAGTTCTAGTAGCTACTACCATCATAAGCCACTGGTAGTGCCTCAGGCCAGCAGCTACCACCAGTGGCTTCTCCCACAACAAAATACAACTACAGAGGTCATTTGATAGAGTAGTGATCATTACAAACTTGATTCAGCCAATCAGATCCCACCACACGAGAAACTGCAGGCTCCCCACTGGGGCCACCACACACAAGCCACATACAAAACCAGACCACTGTTTGAGGAATTAGAATCCTTGTTTTGTTGGCCTCCCTTTCATGTGGAGCTGGACTTTCCCCCTCAATGATCCAATCAGTGGTCTTAGCTTTGATTTAGGACCATATTCCCACAGCAGCTGGCCAACTGTCCTATGTTTTGCATTACAAGCAGCCATTCTCCTACTATTAACGTCACCATCAAAACTCCTCCATTGTATGGTACAAGAATTAATCCAAGTATGCATCACAGTCACATAGTTAACCCCATTATAGGGCTATATACCCCAGCAGTGATTGTCTAATGTATAATATAGCTCCTTTCATAATGGCGCCAAAACTTTGTCTGGTGTGGAGAATGTACTGCACTACTACTTACCATCTCAGCCTCATTCCCAGGCCTTCTACACCTCCAGATTTTGATCGCTTACTAAGCAATCAAAAACTGGTGGAGTAGAAGGCCTGGGAACGAGGCTACACATTGCAGATGGTGTAGCCTCGTTGCTGGCACAGTCGTGTCTCGGACTCTCGGCTTGGCTATGGAAAGTCATCACTTGGGGCCAGGTGGGGTTGTTTTAAGCAGATTGATGTGGAAAACAGTTCACCCACAGTGTATGGCTATAGGCAAATTGGACATGTACATTAGACGAAATGGGAGGATATCACCAAGCATAGACTCACGAGCCTCAGGCTAGCAGCTCTAGGATTTTAAGAAAGTTTCTTAAAATCCTATTATGCATACACACTGCTCTATAAGTGTAATAGAAATGAAAGTCACCTCGGAAATATTGCCCTAACTGGAAATGTTTGTCAAAGAAAGTTATCTGTACACCCAAAAGGTTGACCTGAAAGCAAAACCTAAACACTATAGACAACGAAAGCCGCTACATTATAAACTTTGACAGCATACACTAGCGTTAAGTTGGCCATTCAGTTTGAACAAAATACCCCAAGTCCGCTCTGGCCTGTGTTGTGCAACCAGAAGATGAAGTTTAGGTTCAAAGTCTCTTTCAGTGTTGAGTAATCGTGCTCAGAGTGGCAGAGTACATACGTACACACAGGTTGGTGACAAGGACACCCGTGCCCGCCCAGCTCCTTTTCGTACAGCAAACTGGGGCCTGGGACCGAGAGCTAAAACTAGAGTGTGTCATGAAATACCTCCACAGTGTGCTATTTGCCACTCCTTTCCGTTGCTGTATTAAATTTTACTCTTGTGTTGTCCACACTGCTTGTATTTTAGGGCCACTGTATAGTGGCCGAAACGTCTGTTTGATTTATTCGGTTGGTGCACGAACTACTACACTGGGCATGGACACACCCAACCACACAGGATTTTGAAGAGTCCCATATAGAAATCAAAAATTTTCCTCTTTTCTCTGACTTGAAAGTGACGGAACTTTGTATAGCAGGCATGTAGGAAGTTGAAACTTGAGGCTTTGTTAGGTATCTTACCTTGGTGGAGACAGCTCACCAATACTGTACCCTCGTTCCCAGGCCACGTGGGATGCGGCCTGGGAACGAGGGTAGACTCACTGTGGTCTGCTGGAGAGCAGATCAAAATTGGGCACTGCAAAAGAGATTTCTACAAGGGACAGCTACCATCAATACTGCCATAGATTGAGATTGAATGATACTTGTATTCAAAGTACTTTACCAGTACTGGAATCTCTACAACATTAAATATACACAACATGCTATAATCACTAATTGGCCATCCATACACAGATACCTACACACAGAGACATTCCCATGACGTAGCTACCCATGTTACAGTGCATGCCTCCCTCAAAGGCATGCTCCAATTATCCTGCCCTGGCACTCGACTGTACTACGTGACTTTCTGGGTTTGTAGACCTGGTGTAAAGTTACACATGCCAACTATTGACAAATTTTCAAGCCCAAATCGGAGCAAGGAATAGATGGCACCACACGTACACAATGTTGTGCACGTACCCCAGCCTTGTACCAGCTAGCACTGTTTACAGAAGCCAAATTAGGGCATTTGAACACTCTTTACTACTTCATAGTAGAACCTTTGACCCAAGTGTGACCTGGGACCTCTGACCTAATTAGGTCAGGTGGAGCTGTATATATACATTGTACATACACAGCAGGCATTTCCAAGAATGGGCTCAGAGGTCCAACTGTGTAGTATAGGTTCATACAAGTTACCAGGGGTGCATCGAGCAGTGACCAGGCTAATGGATACAGACAGGTGTCCACTGGAAGGCCGCCCGAAGGCTGGAACTTCCGCCATTGCTTGATCGCTGCCAGTTCAAAACTTGTTGTTGTTAAACTTCGGATTGTTAATTTTTCATTTTTGTGTCTTGGGGCTTCATGCAAAATACGCACCTTTTGAAAATTTCCCACTGTACGGTACAAGAACCATCGAACACATGGATGTGCTGTTTCAATTACCCTCACCACTGAACACATAAACGTGTGCTTTCAATTATACCTCAATCAATAAGAATCGCTGAACATATTTCAGGTCACCCCCCCCCCCCCCCCCCCCCCCCCCACATCCCTCTCTCCCGTGTTCTTAGTTAACTCTTTACTGTCCACCTATAGAAGCAGAAAACACTATACAATGTATTGATCCTAGTACTAGCACCTCCTTATGAATTCTTATGGGCTGGGCTTATGTGAGATCTTATCAAGCAAAGTGACATTAATAGGTACGGAGTTAACCCACGGACATTGTTGAAATTCCACCAGTTGGAGAACATTGATCACGTGTATACCAAATGAGGATCTTAAGTCAGGTGCATAATCTAGGTTGATGTGTGCTGGTGCAAACAGAAGCCCGGTAAACAACAAACACCTCACGCAAAACATCATTACACCATCGCAGTTACAAGGCCTAGTCTGTAAGCAGTGTACCAGAACAAGGTGACGGACGGCCTGCCTCACTGGCGCCTCTCCGCGGTCAAAGGCTCTGCCATTTCTCCTACTCCTCTCACCCTTCACTGTGTCATTCTGACAGTGGTTCTGGGGCGTCTTTATTCACTGGACTGGAGTGGACTAGACTGGACTGGACTGGAGTGGACTGGACTCACCCAAAAATCTGTAAAATGCCTTTTTCAGTGTAGGACAGAAGCTAAGCATACTTATTCAGTCACTAAAGTTGCTTGCACAGCCTGCTTTCGCGTCTTTGCTCGAGTCGGTAGAGGTCAAAGGTCACATGCATATTTAATGAGCTTCAGCAATGAGCTTCAGTCAGTCGTGGATGATAGAGGGATATTTATTTCTGTCTTCTATGCTTCAGCAAAAGGCTGGAGTTCGATTTCTGCAGTAAACAAAAAATTTAATGCTCTTCTGATATTTTCATTGAAGCTTATTAAATATGCACCTGACCTTTGACTTCTACCGACTTGAAGAAAGACACGAAAGCAGGCTATGCAAGCAACTTTAGTGAATAAATATAAGTATGCTTAGCTTCTGTCCTACACTGAAAAAGCCATTTTACAGATTTTTGGGTGAGTCCAGTCCACTCCAGTCCAGTCCAGTCCACTCCAGTCCACCAGTCCAGTGAATAAAGACGCCCGTGGTTCTGGGTGCGTTGCCGTTTTCAACTAGTTGGACTTCAGTCACACTCAGCAACACTGGTTCTGCAGTACCTCATTCTCTAAAACAAGCTAGTCCTCAGTGACTACAATGCATGCAGCCGGCTCCCCCCCCCCCCCCCCCCACAGTGCCCAGTATTCAACAACTCTTCACACTCAGATGCAGCTCAGATTAAATTCCGGTGCCCTATAATGGACCTAGGTTGTGGGAAAGAGCCCACAACACTAGAGCTCATTCACAGGAGGTCTTCCTACCACTCTGAGGTAGTGCAAGTTGGCAAACATTCACAGTGGAAGTTGGTGCTCCTTTGCAGCCCATTCACTGGGAGGTCTTCCTACCCTCTCTGATGAGCTAGAGTCAGCAAACAAGCTTTCATTGTCAGACTCCCTTTCCTACTCATTGTAGGGTGCTAATTGCTAGCGATGCATATTCATATACATTTCTATGCTCAGGAATGCAATTATTGTGCCACATTCTCACCATGGACTTCCGTCACGCGGAGGAGGTCCAACTGGTGACGTCACAATTCATTTGTACATTCTCTAGTGAATTTCCAAAGCCAAGCATGAACATGTAGTTGATCTCGATTTCAACATGGAGTCACCCGCATAAAGACAGAGGTAGCCTCGTTCCCAGGCCCTGCTCAGCTTTTCGTCACTTAGGAACACGGCAGAGGGCCTGGTATCTTTCCTCATGTGAGTGACATCAGGATAGAACATGGCTCAGAACAGCAAGAAGAGCTACAGGTGTGAGGTACGAGGTAACTTACCACGCATATCTAGCTAGCGGGGGCTGACTGTCATACACACCAAGCGTTGAATGTGTAGTTCGTTGAACAATAAGCAAAACGTCGCTTTCTCATTCTGAAAACTTTTGCCATGTGTCGATTACATCATACTCACATGAGGAAAGATACCAGACCTTCTCCCGTGTTTCCGTACTGCAAGCGACAAAAAGCTGGGCAGGGCCTGGGAATGAGGCTAAGACGAGGTTAGAGAGAAGTCAGCAATCCTGCTATAAAGACCTCTTATTTATTATACACCACACAGTCACTGTACCCTGGCTACACAAATTCAACTCTGACTTACACATATCGTGAACGTAATTGGGGTCGTCCGGGCTTGAGATGCTGATTCCAGGGATCCTGGGGTTCACTCGTAGTGCGTGGTGGCTGGGCATCGACCAGCTACGCTTCCTAGCTGGAACCTACAGTTGGGTGGAAATGTTAAGATACAGGTTACAGCTTGGATCAAGGTAACAATATACATATCCCGTTGTCAAGCCGTTGCTAAGTGTTGCAAAGATTATAAATCTCATACAGTATAGTATATACCTGCCAGGAGGGACTTTATTGCCGAGCGCATTAGCGCGAGGCTCTGAATGGGGGATCTATTGCTCACTATATACGTATGTACGTACGTACGTGGTACATACCGGAATATGTCATGCTCAGGAATGTTGATAGGAATGTTGCGGGTTTCCTGCCGGCCGATTGAGTTTTATTTGCTGCGAGGGCTCGACGGTGCGAGAACTACAACCTTGAGAAACAGACCAGTGGACGAGCGCGCGGTGCTCCAGGGCTTGCAGAGCTGGAGCAGCTACATATGGAGTCAAACAGTCGACATCTGTTTATACTGCAACTCCACAATAATCTCGCGTAGCCAGAGGCTAGGGTACAAGCAAGCGGGGCCTTCAGGGCTTGGCGAGCTAGAGCAGCTACATGTGGAGTCGAAGAGTGAGTGCAATCGACATGTTTATCTCCGCTCCACACTCGCAAATTCACACTTAGCTAGATACTACTCGTAAGCACGTGGCCAGGCTGCGCATGCGGCCGCGGCGTGCGCGCGAGGCAATTATGCGGATACGTATTCCTAGTTATAGCACTGCCCTGGGGACATGGAGTTCGTCGTCTAGCGCTAGGACATACGTTGACTATCTAGCAATGCACGTGTGCGTACATGTACATATACATGCAGCATGGCAGCCGTGTGGGCAGCACTGAGAGCAGACCATGTTGACTTGTTGCGGGATACATCTCCCTCTTACAATCGGCCACATACCTTACTACTGAGCACTTTGTCGGGAAACAGACAGGAGGCTCCCCCAAACACACAGTAATACAATTAGGGTCAACCCACACAATTAGGGTCAACCCACACAATTAGGGTCAAATGCTTACTAAATCTTCCAAGAATCAATGTGTATTCCTACAACTGATGCTCAGTCAACACAGTGAACTTTAGAGAGAATGCTTCCAAGAATCGTTCCAGCTTATTGTGTATGTATACTACACTATTATACACACACACACACAAACATATTAATTAGTTCACGCATACATACATGCAGGTTCACACACACTAGTTCATACAAATATATATATACATACAAGTTCACACACACAAGTTCACACACAAACACACACCCACGCACACACAAACAAGATGCACACACACAAACCGCAGATGCGCATACAAGCACACACCTACGTGCACACAAGCACACACACACACACACCTCTTCGGTGAGCATCACGTCAGCCTTGTTACTGCAGCTGCTGTTATTCTCAGCTGTTAGCAGATTGGCCAATTGGGGAGCGGAGGGGTGGCGGTCCTGCTGCGTCAGAGGAGGGAGGAGGGCGTCTTCGGGAGAAATGGTACGACGGTCGTCCATGGGATTGGGACTCAACTCTGCGTGGTGTGCGCCATCATCGTACGCAATGCCAGGTAGGAAGCTGTCACTGAATGCTGTAGTGAGCATGCGACCTGTGTCTCCTAGTCCTGGGGGTGAGAGGGAGGGAGGGAGGGAAGGAGGGAGGGAGGGAGGGAGGGAGGGAGGGAGGGAGGGAGGGAGGGAGGGAGGGAGGGAGGGAGGAAGGAAGGAAGGAAGGGAGGGGAGGGAGGAAGAGCGAGAGAGATATGGAGGGATGGAAGGAAGGAGGGAGGGGAGGGAGGAAGGTAGAGGGGGAGGGATGGAGGGAGGGAGGGGGAGGGAGGGTATGCAAGTAGCCCACCAGGTGTTTGTTGTGTGCAGTAACTTGCTATGCAATCACTACTACAAGGTCTTGTCAGAGCACTCAACAGGAGACACAACACAATCACTTTCAACACACGGGGAAACAACAACTCGTCTGTGAGGGTTGGCTTGGCCGTTCTATGAACTGCATGCAGGAACGCTCACACATGTACAGTACAGCGGAGTGGGGCGGGACTAGTGACACGCGACCTTTGTATGATTTTACTACGCAACATCCGAACCGTGAACTCCGTGAAGAATGCTCAAGAAAGTTGGGCAGGGGCAGTAACAAGCATTATTACCCCCCCCCCCCCCCCCCACCCCCCCCCCCGCCACAGCAACTGGGAACCTTCCACGGGATGCATTCTTCTCTGATTTTGAGGTTCGGAGGTTGTAGTCAAGTACAAAGGTCATACGTCACTAGTCTAGTCCCACCCCCGAAACACCCCATACAAAGGCAATGTGACTACACTGCATGATCAGTTGGCTCTCACTAAGGTGCTTGTCAAATATTTGTAGCTGATCAATCACAGCCGTGGTCTACCTACCAAGAATGTGAGGTTGTCTGGCCAAGTCTAAGAAGTCTTGGAAAGTGGAGTTCTCCATTGGCATCCGGGGAAAGGGGGGCAGAGACATGGATTTGTCGGGCAGGCCGACGCCTAGATTCATCATGCCAAAAGGCATTCCCGCTCCGGAGATCTTACGAAGGATCATAGATGCTTCATCTGAGGGGCGACGGTTGGTCATACGATCGTCTACAGGGCGATCCAGGTGTAGTGGACTATGAGGGGAGGGGTACGGCATCGCCATCTCAATGGAATCCTTTAGGTGTGTGGGGAGAGGAGGGAGAGGGGAGGGAGAAAGGGTAGGAAAAGAGGGGAGGGAGAGAGGGGAGGAAGGGAGGGGATGGATAGGGAGGAAGAGAGGGGAGGGAGGGAGGGGAGGGAGAGAGGGGGAGGGGGAGAGGGGGAGGGGGAGAGGGAAGAATGGGGGAGGAGGAATGGGAGGGGAGGGAGAGAGGGGGTGATGGAGGGAGGAGAGAGGGGGTGATGGAGGGAGGAGTGAGGGAGGGGGAGAGGGTGAAGGCTGAGATTGTAATCAAACTGGCCAAGTTGTCATACACTGCTAGTGACAATTCAGTAGTTACACTTAGTTAACAATTGAATTCAGTAGTGTAACTTAGTTAACACTTAATTCTGGCCAGGGCCCTCACATGCTCTGTATGGCCTTCCTTTAACCCTTTAAGATCTAACGTTGCATATCTGCAACGTGAGACTTTCAGCTTCATGATGTCACATCCGGCAATGTCCTTGAGAGATAGGCTCTGCGCCAGCAGAAAGGGCGGGGCAGGGGGAGGTGGGTGGGTGCACCCGAAGGGTGCAAACAGCATGGCCGCGTTTGGGCTCAGCTTTGAACGGCCCTTGGTTGGAGCCGGGTAGGCCATTTCTCGGGTTTTAAGCATAAATGGACTTAGAAAGTAGCTGTCTTGCCTTGTAGGCCCTCCATTTCCAGTGTTCATGGTCAGTTTTTTAGCTACGGCAGGTTGGCTACTTCTCGGGAGGCTTGATTGCAAGTTCGTTAGTTGGTGGGTGTGGTTAAGTCACGTATATGCTTAGTGTAGCTGAAATTACCTGTGTGAGCAGTTTCGAGCCCAGCAACGCCAGGGAACAGAAATTAGGGTATGTTTAAGTGTTCTATAGACTGAAAATGACCTAGAGAAATAAATTTAGGCCCTAAAGAGTTAAATTTGTGCTTTGTTGTGCTGTGAATGTGTCTGCTGTGAATGTCTTTGTATGTGTCTTAGTTGCTATACATTGCAAGGTGTATGCACTGTGAACACAAGCTTGCTCGGACATGAGATCACTACCCCCTCTGAGATCACTACCCCCTCGGCCCAAGATACCACAGTGAGGACAAGCAAAAGCCTAATTTGCATGTTACAGAGTCTGTGATCAGGAGAATGCTGAACAGAACTTCCGGGCTGCTATCAATCAGCCAGGGGTGTGACCTTCAGTTTTCCCTGGACTGAAGGTGCGACAGGGATTTACACTTCCTTGGATACCCATTGCTCCCTCTCCAGTTACTCCAGTTGCTTCTCGAACTAGCATGCATACACAGTGTACTTAACGTGCTAGCTGAAGGGCTGTAGGGTGGTGTCACACCGCTCCAACTATGATTCGATCCCTGACCCAGACCGTTGTATACAAGTGGCTGTAGCTAGAACACAGGTAATAGCCTCGTTCCCAGGCCGTCTGCCAGTCGCGCGCGCACCGCATACGTGACCTTTGAACCCTTGTCAGATAGCTGGCAGAAGGCCTGGTACCACTCCTACGTCATTTACAAGTTAAGTGGACACGGTTGTGACGTAGGTGGACACGGTTTCATGTAAAATGGCGGCGTGCCAGAAGTTCACGGGCTAACGGCAGGTTTCCTAGCGAGTTATTGTTGGCTTTTACACTACCGTGGTGGACCACTGGAGGCGTCAGGTATGGAACTCCTTGTTGTACGGTTGTAGTAGCCTAGGTAACTACAATAACTTACCTCTACAGACTAGCTTACCAAGCGCTTGGTAAGACTTACGCCTGAGTAGTCAAACGTTAGTGCATGCTGTATTGCCGTTAGCGCTGAGTTGGCATCAAGTTGCTGTCTTCGTGGTATCAATATAAACTCGAAAGCATACGTGTAGTCGAGTTGCTTCATAACCGTGTCCACTTTGCTTGTAAATGACGTAGGAGTGGTACCTAGCCTCGTACCCAGGCCTTCAATCGCGGGGGGAAGGCCTGGTATACACTGTTTGCGCATGCGTTTAATTTAAATGTGAATATTACGTCAATTTTAATTGTGACGTTTGCGAATGGGTTGGGCTTAACCGATGACGTTTGCGTAAACACACCCGTACACGTGTGCATGAGAGCGATCAAAGGGCTCACAACAAGCACACCACAGCTCTTTCCACTGTCTACAAGTCCCTTCTTGTAGCTAGTCCATGAGGAAAGGCAGCGCTTGGTAGCACAGGCTCTTGCCATAGCCAGTAGGTAGCTAGCCACACGAACACGTCACTGCCTTCGTACACAGCTCTCATGGAGGAGCGCTGCTCTTCTTTCACAGTCATCCATGTCATTTTCAGCCTTCGCAAAGCATAGGAAAGAGCCTCAGAGAAACTACTACCACTGGAACTTTTGCACGCCGTGATTGCTACTCGTCGTTCGTTGCGGTTCTTCTAGGAATGTAAACGTAGACGTCATTCGACATCATCGTTTCACGGAAGAATACCGAGATATCCTATTTTCCAAGATTTTGGGGGAAATTAAGCGCATGCGCAAACAGTGTATACCAGGCCTTCCCCCCGCGATTGAAGGCCTGGGTACGAGGCTAGAGTGGTACCAGGCCTTCTGCCAGCTATCTGACAAGGGTTCAAAGGTCACGTATGCGATGCGCGTGCGACTGGCAGACGGCCTGGGAACGAGGCTACACAGGTAATACTGAATGGGATGGGCTGGGAAAACATCCGGCATACACAGTCTACTATCAGTGATGATGTCATTAATGGGGCCCAGGACCTGCATGATAAACTTCTGTATTGGAGATGCAACATTCCAAATCAAAATGAACTGAGAACCAATTTAAGTATGCTGCCTCAAGTGGCAACACTACACTGTAGACAGTGGAGAGCTAATTAGGCTAATTAGGTAAAAGATTGATAAGTCTTGATATTAAATTGGAATGGAGACTGGGTCCAGGTGCCAGTCACCACAGACCAACAACCTTACAAGCCCAGGAAGAGGGTACAATCAAGAGATTAACAACCCAGGAAGTACGGAATTGTTAGTGGCCCAGCAGTATAAACACTCACACCAGCATCCCCTCCGGTTGTACAGAGTGTGTGGGAGGCTTATCCTGTTCCCCAGACTTTGGTGACATAAAAACAAAAAAGAATATTTTTTCTTTCCTGCAGAGTGTGTGGGCGCCGCTTCCTGCCTGTAATCCACACTCTAGGGCCATAGCAACTGCCTAGCAACCAGGCAAACACTGCAAGGTCTAGTGTGTGTACATGCCAACTCAAGTGCCCCTGAAGTAGCTTAAGGTTACGGGATACCCAATAACTAATCAGGTAATTAAGTGGGCGTGACTTCCTGTATTCGGCCAATTAAATGGGCGTGACTTCCTGTACGCATGCGCCTAACCAAGGCAGCTGCTGTCCTGCCATAGTGAAGACGTGTTCGTGATGGCCACTGATTTTCGACGTCAAACGTCTTCGCTGCCGTTCAGTGTAGGGTGTGCGCTGTTACCGCGAGTGAAAGTGAGGTACCTGTTGCAGTGCCAGAGACAGCTGAACAGCGATAGTCGGCTCTTTCCGTGAAGTAGTACGTGCTGAAAAGGGGACGGTTTGACCTCTGTGACTTCCACTTTCGACTTCCGTCGATTCTATCTCTCATCGTAGACCTCCCCGGGCTTTCACTATGGTCTCTGTCACCACAATCGGCAAGGTAGGTCTCGATAAAGTACGATTTGTGCTCTGAATGTCCCTTTCTATCTGCAAAATTTGACGTCAAAAAATCTTTGTAACAGAGTCGTACGATAACTGCACGCAGTGCATGTGCCCTAGCGCTTATACCGCTGATCTCCGCAGCATCCAATGGTACATCTCTTGTACTTCATAGTGCGTGAGCCTTGCTTACTAGGGTGAGCCAGAACGAGCTCCACATTAGTTGCAAAACTAGGAAGCCACGCCCACTTAATTAATCAGACGTTAATTACATTTGGGTATCCCGTAACCTTAACAGGACACTTGGGCAGAATGAGACAGGAGGTGGGTAGAACCACTACAGACTACCAGGGACTAGTTGAGATTACTAGAGTATACTAGAGATTACTAGAGATTACTAGAGATTACTATTCTAGCATTTCAATGTGTGTGACTTGGCTATGCTCACATAGGACACACCAACTTCTGACTAGTGTTGTTTTAGTTAACTATAACAATAACTAAATGCCCTTTTAGTATGGGTTTTTGACTTCAAGTTAATCAAAACTATAACTAACTAAATCAATACTGAAAATCCAAAACTAAACTATAACTAACTATAATGTTTGGTTGGCTCAAACAACTAAAACTAAAATGAAAACAGTGAATTTCACTAGTTTTCTTTTAGTTAACTAAAACTAAAACCCTTTTAGTTAGCCAGCCTTTTTCCATTTTAGTTAACTAACTAAAACTATAACTAAAAGCTTCTGAAGGAGCACAACAATAACTGTAACTAACTAAATCTGTCCACAGAATCCAAAAACTAACTATAACTAAACTA
The DNA here is from genome assembly GCA_963931865.1 of Axinella damicornis. Classification (NCBI taxonomy): domain Eukaryota; kingdom Metazoa; phylum Porifera; class Demospongiae; order Axinellida; family Axinellidae; genus Axinella; species Axinella damicornis. The sequence continues at coordinate 19,198,482 of OZ007507.1, read as the reverse complement.
ATACTCGGATAGCAATACTAAAACAACACTACTTCTGACACACTCACATCCAAGTACCCCCAAACGACACTGAGGCAGCACAGGACATTTGAAACTCAGAGAGTGATCAGTCAACAGCTGTCTAGTAAACTTCATCATCTACCTGAGGCTTAGCAGACATACCAAGCAAAGGAATAAAGAACCCTTCGTCTGATCACATAGCCGAGATAGTTGATGGAAATTGACACTTGTTTAAGACCACCTCCTGAGATTCTTTGCCATTGAGCATGTGTGGAAGTGACGCCAATGGACACCAGCAAATTAGCAAGGAGCTTTTCAGTGTAGCTGGTTTGTTTTCACAACTTGGATGATAGCAGGCTTGCAAAAAAATAGTGATGAGGCAGCTGCCAAATAAGGGGTTTGAGGTCACCTTTTCCAATGATATGCAATATTTGTAGCAATTATATTTGTAGCAGTACAAACTGAGAAGGACAGGTGTGCACACAACAGCTAGTGTCACATTTCAACAGTTGTGTGTGTACATTGTAAAAATGAGACTTCTGGGTCAATGGCAAAGCCAAACACAAGCCAAGCGCCATTGCTGGTCAGATTCCAACACCTAGTCCACGTGGACTTTAGCCTCGTCCTAGGGTCCCTCCTCAAAAACAGGGAGGAGAGAGCCTGGCACTGAGGCTAGGTGGAATTTGGAGAGAAGATGGGAAAGTAAGTGCTCCATGTAACCGTTTACTGGATACTGACCCAAGAAACACTTCAAGCCACACCGTCTCACGGCTCCTACCTCGCAAATACTGAGGGCTATAATCTTCCGGTTTGCTTTGTGGCTAACAAGGCAATAATGCCGCGCCAAGAATCAGCGCTCTACCATCTACATGTACGGTTGTGGTAGTCTCGTGCCCAGCCGGTAGCACAGTACGGCAAATCCATCTGGCAGATTTCAGCAAATCCTCGGGCTTCATTAATATTCATAGTTTAGCAGGTATAGGCAATTGCCAGCTGCACCATAGGTGCATTGCAAGAGAAATTTCTACAATTTCATGGTAATCTGAATTTCAAACGAAAAACGGTGACTTCCTGGATCAAGGTTTCTGTGCAAAGTCGCCAAACCCTCTTTCGGGAGGGTGGGGTCTGGGTACAAGCCTAGGGGTGTGGCAGCATGGTGGTCACATGACAAGTGCGTCAGATGGGACTAGCCGTACGTAAGCTAGACACCTACAGATGACAGAAGCTCATTTACTCCATATCGCCGACGGTTCTTTTCACCTTGTAATACTTGTTTTCAACATTGTGATGAGGAGCTGGATGTTGCCGAGGCTAGAGGTGTCCAGTACAAAGTGAAGGGTGGAATCCCAGGGCTAGAAATCCGGAGGGGTCACACTTTGAGCTCTGTGTCTTGGACTCCAGTTGTTTCAAAGCCTGTAGCAGCTGCTGTACATGCACCTATAGCACAGCGAACCAGAGCAAAGACTGGATCTATTAAGTAGACTGCCTATAATATTATGTGTTGTGTTCGTTATCGGTGTGTTGTAAAACCACGTGTCTCATAAGCTCTCATGAGCTGGCTGCTCCTGGCAGGTGACATTAAAGTTTGATTGACTGATTGATTGATTGATTGAAAATACTATGGCTATTGTGGTAATTGCCACATCATTGACAGATATTACGTAACTACTGACATTCTTACGAGTGTGAATACTTTCCCTGGTACATGCTTTACATCTGTTCGCACTTTGTATTACACATAATCATATCAGGGTTTCATACAGGGCACACTGGGATCTCCCCCCAGATTCAAAAGGTATGATGTCATAATACAAAGCATTTACATGCTTGAGTTTAAAGTCTCCACTCCTGCATGAAACTCTGTGCATGTATAAGTACCTCATAAGCGGGGAACATCGCATATGTACTACACATACCTGTACATGTAACGGTGACGTTTCTCACGTGACAAAACGTACTGGGCTTCCTCATCACATCTGGAGGCTGGGAACGATGAGGCAATAACTAACGTCAAGCAAAGAGAAGCCTGCCTGAGGCTGCTTTCGCAGAGAATATCAGCACCTCACAAGATATAGTTGCCACTGGTTGGATATCTACTGTCTTATAAGAAAATTTACAAGATCAAATTATAGACATAAGCTCACAACAGCAACACATGCTAGAAAAGATTTCACAAGGTGGTTGTTCCTGCCTGCTCGGTGCAGTGCAGCACAGAACTACACAGTTAGGCTCTTGACACGCCAGGGGGGAGCACCATAGCTAGAGCTGCGACCAGGGATTGTGACCCGGATGTAGGTGTGGCCAGATTGTGACCCGGATGTAGGTGTGGCCAGATTGTGACCCGGATGTAGGTGTGGCCAGATTGTGACCCGGATGTAGGTGTGGCATATACTGTATTTCTGCAGCGTGGTCATGAGCAGTTGGTGGACGGTTACAGATTGTGACTCTGGTCGCAGCTCTAAGCACGGCAGCTCGCCTGACCATCCCTGACAGTGTCATAGTATAGTCTACAGAGACTCTGCTGCGTGGGTGCAGTCTACAACAAAGGCTCTACAAAAACAAAGACTCTTGAGTGCCTGCCACTCTCGCTGAATCTGATAAGCTCTCTGTTAATTGTCTCTGCCTAACACAGTTACTGAAGACAGAACAAACGGCGATTGCATCACTTCTTGGCCCTGGGTAACAGCATGTTGAACTTTTGCCATCTGTTTGAACAAGCTTACACCAATCTCAGCCTCAAATTCCCACAATGCCAGGTCATTTTTCCTCTTGAGGGGGGTACTAATTAGCATCTCATTCTGGCTACTGCTACCCAAAGTGGGGAGGGGTCACCAAAAGGATTGGGTTCAGAAACCACCTGGAATGGTCGAACCATTTCTAGCCTTGCTTTGAGGACTTCCCACCCATTTTGTGCCAGTGAGGACTATGGTAGTGAGGTCCTGACTCCACTCCCATTAAACCTGACATGGTTAAGCGGTCAACTTCTAGCCTGGTACCCTTGCTCATTTCCTCGTAATGCTCAATGTACATGTATGAGGCTGGACAACTTCACCACGGCAGGATATCTATGTAACCACGAGGACTATAACGAAACCAGACTTTCAATTCCATCATGTATTATACTATCAGTGTTTAGTTAATAAATAACCAAAAACCCACCACATTGTCGGACCTTAATCCTCCTGTCATGCTTTGTACTTAGGTGGGCCTACTTTCGAAATGGGTCAGAGTGTGACATTCATGAAAATATGCCCAACCCCCCTCTTTGAGCAGCCACTAAAGTTCATTGCCCCATGGGCGAATATTCGAGAGACTACGGTACATGCAAGATGCTGTTTTCTCATGTGTTTTTTTCATTTTGTGTCTTTTGTGTTTTTATTTCATGCAAGATTTTGTGTTTTTCCATTCACATCAACAGTATTCAGATTACTATAGGAGTATGTATCCACATCATGCCTCGCGTGCGTAACCTAACCACGTGCTTACGAGTATGATCGATCTAGCTAGTGTGAATTTGAGAGTGTGGAGCTGGAACTGAGATAAACATGTCGATTACACTCACTGTTCATGCTCGCTTGTACCCTAGCCTCTGGCGCGATCGAGACTATACTGGAGTTGCGGTATAAACCGATGTCGACGGTGCTGTTTGATTCCATATGTAGCTGCTCAAGCTCAGCAAGCCCTTCGACGCACCGCTCGTCTACTGATCTGAGACTCGTACCGTCGAGCCCTCGCCGCAAATAAAAACTCAACTGGCCGGCAGGAAACCCGCAACATTCTTAGCAACATTCCTGAGCGTGACATGTTCCGGTACGTATGTACATACGTATAATCATAGCGAGAAATAGATCCCCCATTCAGTGCCTCACGCTAATGTGCTTGGCAATGAAGAACCAAACGCTTTGGCTACCATGCAGTTGCCTTCATCATTGGTAGCCTCGTTATGCAAATACAGAGGGGGGGGGGGGGGAGCCTTGGAGATCTGGTCACATGTGGTGACATCAGGTATACAGACGGTAGATACACATGCGGTGGTGCCCGACAAAGAATCTCGAAGCTGTTTCTTAGATAATGTAACTACCATCATGTTAGGACTGTTAGTCCTGCATCAGCCTATTGAGTATCTGTGCACAGCATGGTTGATATGGTGATCTGGCGATTGTAAAGATGGCTGATCAAAGATGTAAAGATGGCTGATCAAAGATGATTGGTGATGACAAGAGCATGAAAGGAGGTGCTGAGGTTGCCACAAAGTGGTTTGCCAACCAGCAGCAGGGCATGGCAACTCATAGTACTTCATTCTGGGCTTCATTGGTGACAGGGAGGGAGGGAGGGAGGGAGGGAGGAAACTTGAAACTGGGCTCATCTAGCCTCATTCCCAGGCCCCGCCCAGCTATTCGTTGCTTGCAGTACGGAAAAGCGGGGAGATCCTGGGCTCGCGTGAGCATTACATAATTGACAAATGGGCCAAAATTTTCAGAACATAAAAGACAAAGTTTTGCGTATTGAACAATACTACACGTTCAACTCTTGGTGTGTATGACAGTGGCCCCCTGCTAGCTAGATATGTGTGGTAAGTTACCTCGTACCTTTGCTCTTCTTGCTGTTCTGAGCCCCAGTTCGCCCACGTTCAATTAAGTCCTTTCCACCACCTTTCTACCCTCGACGTCACACACGTGAGGAAACGAAAGCGGTGCGCGGGCCTGGGAACGAGGCTAGGGCTGATCAACAACCTCCATAAGACCCACATCACAATTCATGTTGCTTTGTGTCCGTCGTCATGCATTTGTATTTCTCATGCTTTGTACAGTTGAATCCACTGCTGTGCCAAGTGCGGACACTCAAGTGTGCCAAGTTATAGTCTGACATGTGTAGACCACAATGGCCCTCTCATGTATGTGTATGTACATGTATGCATACAAATGAGATGTTTCAAAACCGGGAGGGAGGGAGGGAGGGAGCATCGTAAGTACATCATGTACCATGGTGTTCGGAGACGCACACATCACGGAACACAAGTCCATTTCTGCAGACAGCTCTCTCTTTCACAAAGACGAACCTTCTCTTCCGTGCGTAGGAAAGTGGGCGCTGCACAACATACGCACTCTGACGCTACAACATAAGTGAACTTAAACCTTGCAACTAACTTAGTACACAACACAAATACATGCACCTATACTGAACCAGCTGGGTAGATGGTGATCACCTCAACGGCAAATACACACATCATATATACAATGTATACTCCCCCTCTAACTTAACCTCACTATCTGCCCTGGGTAAACAGAAGCCTACTACTAACCTAGTTAGAGGCATTCCCACTACCTGCTGGGAGGGTTGTTGCCAAGCAACAAGAGGTCCAGCTGCCTACAAGCTGCCTGGGAATGAGGCTAGGTATGGATGCCTGAGATGAGAGTAAGACTTGAGGCTTCAACGAGTGCATTAGCTGGGCCAAACTGTAAGCTAGCTGACTACAAGCTCCTCACACCCCAATTCCACAACACCCTCATTCCCTCTATTTGGCAGGCAGAATTGGAAGGAGCGCATTATCAGAGGACATGACAGGTTCCCAGACCTGCAAATACAATGACGTGCTTGACATGACAGTCAGGAGAGAGGCGGGTGAAACACGAGGATGTTGACCAGCCGGATGTGTAGCCTCGTTCCCAGGCCTACACTGTTTATTTGTTCCTCGGTTCGCATTGCCATGGATGTGGAAAAGCAGGGAAGGCCTGGGAGCATTCATCATGTGAGTGACGTCAGGTGATGTGAGGTGGGTGTAAGGGGCATGGGGCCCATAGTCGGTTCAGCAGGTCTTGGATCAGTTCACCATCCAGCCAGTGTGCGGTTGAGCCCCCCCCCCCCCCCCCCCCCCCCCCCCACCCCCACCCCCCAACGTCACCAGGCCATCCCCGTTTTTCGCTGCTCTACTGCTTCTGTGTATTACAAAGTGTATTATCAATGCAAACCCAAGAACAGAAAATGGGGTAGGCCTGTGAATGAGATTACTGATGCAAGTCACTGCCAACAGCATCACAGTGTTGAAGAAAGGAGGGGTTGAGCCCAAGTGAATTGTTTACAAAACAAAGCCACATTCCAAGTGCACATGCCATGAAGCACCATGCACGTAAGAGCACACTAAAAATTGAATTCAATCCACTCCATATACGGTTATGATTAGCGTTGCAAATATTTAGGCCATTGACTAGTGGAAATCAGTTTTTCATCAGCTGCTAAATGACGCTATTAGTGTTGGGACGATCAACATGTACTGTCCCAATATTTTCAATTTCACAATTCTGGATAGATAGATGTAGACAGGGCATGACACTAGCGAGAAGTAGTGCTGACAAAGGAATGGGCGGACAGAAATTCCGGATATTCCCTGACAAGGCTATTTGGCGAGAAACTGTCCGGTGACTCTATGTGCCTTTGTCCAGACATAGTTATTGTATACTTTTTGCAAAATTGTTGTGACGTTCAAAGCTCGCTTACAGCTATGAATTTAGTGGGACCTAGCAGTAAGTACTTCAAGGACAAGGAACATTTTGAACTACAATAGTGGTTTTGTCAACGACACTACCATGTATGGATGCAACTGCTGTAAGTTTACAACCTAATGTTAATTAATGTGAAGGGTGGGCATTAAATAGATTATCCTCCCTCACTGTCAAGATTCTAAACCATGTGTGCATGCATGCGTGGAGTGCATGCATGTGTGGATGGAGTAACGGAAGAGGGATGTTTGGGGGGCGGGGTTAGATTAGTGACGTGCAAGACGGTCACACACCGTGACCTTTGTACTTACTTACTGTAGCATGGACCAATAGTAAGTACTGGTGCTCTTCATGACGGACAGTACTGCACAAACTGCTGCTGCGGCAGAGCAATGAGGCGGGAGCTGGTGAGACCGCTGACGAGAGGACTGTTGTAGGCCATGCTCATGAGGGAGAGGAGAGCTCAGACCAGACGCGTACACTCCCAGGTCATGCTCATAAGGGAGAGGAGAGCTCAGACCAGACGCGTACACTCCCAGGTCATGTTCATGAGGGAGAGGAGAGCTCAGACCAGACGCGTACACTCCCAGGTCATGTTCATGAGGGAGAGGAGAGCTCAGACCAGACGTGTACACTCCCAGGTCATGCTCATGAGGAAGAGGAGAGCTCAGACCAGACGCGTACACTCCCAGGTCATTCCAACCCCAAACTGCAAAACTAAACTACTACATCACATGTCATAATCGGCTGCACACTGAAACTCATTACATATTCATACATTCTCAGCAATAGCCGCCCGAACCTATGAGAGAAGGTATGGTACCAAGACTGCCTCTGTAGTGTACCTCCATAGGGTGCCACGATGGAGAACCTACGATTACAAGTCATTCCGATTTCGAAACTAGTAGGTGGAGTTGGTTAGTACAGTAGCACTGGAATCTCTGGTATTTGAGGGTGTGTCATGGGTAGTTAAGTGGTTGCTAAGTGAGGACAAGATTGAACCATGTCATCCCAAATTGATAAGGCAACACTGGAGGGAGGGGATCAGTACCTTCGTCATGAGATATGTACACTGTATGAGGGAGACTCTTGGGGTTAGGAGCATTACTACGGGCAGGTGTGTAATTAGCCTCATTCCCAGGACATTTGAAGGGGGGAGAAATGGCCTGGTACAGTGTAACTTTAACAAGATCAAATCTTTACCTCTGCAGTCACTGCCCAGAAAAGTTGGCAGCACCAATCAAATTTCAGAAAGTCTCCACACATGAAAGCAACTGCATTGTGCATTCAAACGTCACAGCCACGCCCAGTCACAGCCACGCCCATTCCATCGTAACTGTGCATACAAGCAGAAGCTTCTTAACGCACAAGGAGTTCACGTGCAGTAACCAACACCTGTTCACAGCTGCTGCAGCGTTCGTTTGTACGTGACCTTTGCGAGTGGTTGTGGTCCAATGGAACCTGCAAAATACCATTGGCTAAAGGTTTAACCCTAGAACCTAGTCTACTAACATCTGGGCCACAGGGAGCCCTGGGCTCAGTTCCCCCACCTTCAACCACAAACACGATTACATTCATTCAGCGTAAAGGCACCTGACTGAATTAATGATATTCCAAATTATCTACTAGATATCCAGACTTATGAGCACTGGTTAGCATGCTGGAGATCACATTCTATTCATGTCAGTGTCAGATACCGGCAGCATCCTTCTATGCAGTGCCCACGCACTGGTAGCAGTCACAACAAAGAGATGTTTTGTCTAAACCTTCCCAGTACCTGGTATCCAACTACCTTGGCAACCCAACTACCTTGGCAACCCAGCTGCAAACACACTCACATGGGCACAGGGGATCCAGCTAAAGGTCCGATACACGGACACAGAAGAGGGGACCTAGCAAAGCAGACAGAGGACGCTAGCTAAAATCAGAAGAGGGGACCTAGCTAGCAGACAGAGGACGCTAGCTAAAATGTCTGATACACAGACACAGAAGAGGGGACCTAGCTACATGTATGCAGACACAGAGGATGCTAGCTAAAATGTCTGATACACGGAGAGGATCCTAACTGAGCTAGATGTGGAGGGATACTACACCTTGTAGCTAAAAGGTCTAGGCTATGCAAACATCCGAACTCCCGCTCACCCTTACTTCACTAGGTTCACGTTGGTCACGTCTGATTGGTTAGTGTAATGAGCGGTATGCACCATATATGAAAATGCTGAGAAAACCCAAACACACGGTTGATTGGAGGTGGTAGGAGGCCTAGGGGAGGGGGGTGGAGGGAGGAGTAGGTGTGTCCCGCCTCAACTGGAAATACAGCGATACACTTGCACGACATACACAATGTACACATGTAACAGTGGTTCATTACCATGGCAACCAGTGTGCATGATCCTGCCATAAGTTATACGAAGCCATTTCTGACCATTTCACTAAATTTAATGGCCACCAATATTCCTGGAGAATTAATTTTGGTAATCATGAAAGGCATGACGTACCATGGCAAGCCATACTACTCCATGAGGTCAGGATGGACACATATATGTAGAAGTGGAAAGCTGTGCCAGGGCAGGGCCATCACGCTTACAGACAGAGAAAGTACTTGCAGGACCTGCACACTTTTCTCAGCGAGGTTTGGAGAAAACTTGTATCTTAAGGTGATTTTGCCGCGCCATGCATATGACTGGTCAGCCATTAATTTGCTGGTTGAATTTCCCAAATATCCTGGTATATAGTACTTCAGCCATTTTGAAACCTGCTCACGGGGCCAGCAGCAAAGAGGTCAGAACATAGCGGACACAATCAGTTTCATAAGTGGAGCCTGGTAAATAATCTCAAGTGAGCGACGTAGGGATAGAAAGGATGGTTTGATTGTGCGTGGGTGCACTGAGGGTCAGACCAGCAAGAAAAGCGAAGGTACCATATGCATGTAGTTAGTTGAACAACATAGTGTCACCATCATAAACCTTTTGCTGATTATATTGTGCAGAAGATTACGCACCCGGCTCTCCCCACCTTTCCTTACGGCAAGCGGCAAAAAGCTGGGTAGGGCCTGGGAACGGGGCTTGCGAGGCAGAACTTACACTTGCTGGACTCAATTGCAAACTTATAAAGGAGTGTTCAAGCAAACCTTACCAGATCTAGAGAGGGTTTTGCAAACTCGTAAGAGCGTGTTCATGAGGACAAGGTACGGGTCAACTTAATTCAATGACCTCCTACAAAGCGTTCTCCACCTCAGAAATGACGGAAGAGGTATATTCTATTTAATGGCTATCTTGTTATCACATTACATAATACGGATGGCTGCCAAGATAACCGACTGGAATGTCATTCAGTATACTGTACTGTGAAATAGCCAACCTGCTGGTGGAAGGATGACGTCGGCGACCGTTGCTGTGACGGGGAGTGGGCGGGGCTGGAGTTTGGGTGGTCACGCTCATTGGTTCCTATATTCATCGCTCACGGAGAGGGTGAGACAGACCAGGCAACCTAGCAGAGAATTGGAGAGCGCGAAGAGTAACTCCCGGTACAAACTGCAACGGGTAGTCTTGGCCCCAGACCCAAACTAACCCTAGCACAGATCACTTCCAGTACCCAAACCAACCCTAGCGTGGATAGCTTGCTGTACTGGAAGCGATCCGCGGTGCGGTTTGTGTGGGCTGGGGCCAAGAATATGTAATGGCATACTCGATAGACTGGCATTATCAACTTGGCCATTTCAACACATCTGTGACACATCTGCAAACATAACAGCCACTTTTGTTAACTAGGAGATAGTGTGCCTTGCAGGGGAAGTCTGTCCAACCCCACCATGGATTGCTTTCAGTGCTGTAAGCTAGTTATACTGGAAGCAATATATGTCCTGGATGAAGGTTCTGGGAATGAGACCATGTAAGGACCAGCAGTGGTCTCCAGTTTACATAATCTCGTGAATTACGGATATGAGACAACTCGAATTGATCGTTCTGAATGAACTAGCGTGCTTTGTAGGGCGTACGTGTCCGATTGACTAGCTAGGTCGCACTATTGCTTCTTCTGACCTGTACAAGCACTGCCATCCCGTAAGGGACCCTTATCAACCACAGCCAGTCCCACAGTTGCTAACAAACTGAGCCAGCAAGTAGCTGCGTATCTCGCGCATCACTGAAGTGTACACCCCCAGTTCTCCCGGCCAGTAGTACACGTCCATGTGAAGTAGTAGGGGGTGTGGTCATAGGTCGTAACATCAGTCGCGAAATTATCAATCGCGAAATTTCGGGTTTTTCTAAGATTCGCAAAAATTTCCTGCTATATATACGGTAGCTGGTGGGTTTAAAGGGGTAATTACACCAAAACATATTCGCATGCATGCATGGCACCCACACAATCAAAACATCATCCTCACCTTGGCTAAAAAATTGTTGTGATTTCACACATTCAAATGCCAGAGATTCCTATCGTCACTAACTCCACCTACACCCTCACCTGGCTTGGTAATCCGTCACTTCCTCAGACCTGGGTTAGTCTCGCAAGCCATGCCTTATGCACGAAAGAGTCCGGGCATGCGCCTACAGTCTGGCTGTCCACACAGAATACAACTACTTAAAGTGTAGAGGGCAGCTGGGTAATTAACGATCAGTGGCGATATCACTTGGTGTAATACGGCATAGCATAGACGTATCCAGTTGCATGGTAGCGACCATGAAGCTTGATGGGAAACCATTTCTATAACATCATTTCCAATAAATTAACATGATTGGTCATGCCAGCATTCTGGCGTAGGTACAACTCCATCAGTGTAGGTACCCCTGCCGAGTGTTATTAGGCGTAGCTCAATTATAAGCACATAATTGTTGTTAGGCACAGGTTTGATTCGTCTCAGCAGCTACTCTTTATTAAACGCCAAGGTCTTCTTCCAGTCCTACAGAGCGGAAAAGCTATAATTCTAAATAAAGCACACTTCCTATTCGAGGAATTTCATTCAAAATTAAGCACATCTCGCTACTAGGTGCATATTTCCTTCCTATGGAGGTATGTGTGCATGTGCTTGATAACACACGACTACGGTACATGCCCAGACCCTTCCTCACCACACAAAGGTTCTGGGCCGTGCCAAGGTTCTGGGCCGTGCGAAGGTTCTGGGCCGTGCGAAGGTTCTGGGCCATGAGAAGGTTCTGGGCCGTGCAAAGGACCTGGGCTGTGCCAAGGTTCTGGGCCGTGCGAAGGTTCTGGGCCGTGCGAAGGTTCTGGGCCATGCGAAGGTTCTGGGCCGTGCCAAGGTTCTGGGCCGTGCGAAGGTTCTGGGCCGTGCGAAGGTTCTGGGCCATGCGAAGGTTCTGGGCCGTGCGAAGGTTCTGGGCCGTGCAAAGGATCTGGGTCATGTGAAGGACCAGGGCGTGCACCTACGTATTCCCAGGTCAGGAGTGCATACTACATGAACATCATACTATCCCGTTCACCAAACAGCCACCAGGCATCACGCATCTCTCCTGAAACATCACATGAAACCCAGTCAGTATGAAGTAGGATACTTCCACAAGTTCAACAGTGCTACACCATGGGACAATGTGCAGCCATTGAGAGTCTGATGATATCATAGGCTAACCATATCCCCAGCCCAACACCTCAATTTGCTAGCCTCGTTCCCAGTCCCACACCCAGCTTTTCGTCGCTTGCAGTACGGTAAAGCGGGGAGGGCCTGGTACATCTTCGTCACGTGAGTGACGTCAAGGGTAGAAAGGGGTAGAAAGACCGGAAGGAAGCGTGGGCGTACGTGGGTCTCAGAACAGCAAGAAGAGCGAAGGCACCAGGTAACATACCACACGTATCTAGCTAGCGGGGGGCGACTGTCATACTCAACGAGCGTTGAACGTGTAGATGGTTGAATAACACGCAAAACGTAGCGTCTTCGTTCTGAAAATTTTGCCATTTTTCGATTACGTCATGCTCACGTGAGAAGATGTACCAGGCCCTCCCCGCTTTACTGTACTGCAAGCGACAAAAAGCTGGGCGTGGGACTGGGAACGAGGCAAGCACACAAGGTAAATATTCATAGCTATTTCTGGAATGTTGAAGCAGGTGAGCCCACAGAGTATATACCAGGTGGTACATGTACGCCCAAAAGCTTCAGCCCGGGGTGCATTGAGGTTCGAGTTTGATCAAGCTGCACGCATTTTGGGGTATGACAGACCATACCGGACATACGGACAAAACTCAACGTGGAACGTGCTAGTGTGGGGGTGGTTCATGCTCACCCAATTAGTATGCTGACCTTTACACAAGAAAAGGTCAATTCAAGTTGTCTCATATCCGGAAATCACAAAATAGTGTAATGCATTAAACCAAAGACCACCGTTGGTCCTCATTCCCAGACCGTTCATCCAGCGCATATATCGGTTCCAGTATGACCAGTGTACAGTACTGAGAGAGATCCACGTTGGGGACGGTTTGGGTCTGGGACTGAGACCACTCCATACATGGGACACAGGTGATGGGTTGGTTAAGGTCTCTAGACTCTGCAGGCTGGCAAATGCCACGTTCGGTTCCCTCCACGAATGTACTGGCATAAAGAAATTGATGGGGCCAAAGAAGGCTCAACTGCTCACCATGCATGAGCTAGACTGTTTACTGACCATCTCAAAGATAGTGGTTAGCCCAACTCAGAAGTTCTGAAGCAATCTGCCTGGAAGGTTTCATATCAAAGCCAAGAAATTGCTCCAATGAGAAATTATATGCATACCCTACGGACGTGGCGGGGGATTTATGCCCAGAGGGCTAATTTGATGGTCTATCTAGCAGGAGGTGTGTAGTTTTTGAAATTGGGAGACAGCAAGCCTTGTATTCAGGACACAAGCTAATGCTATCCCTCATTTCATTCACTACACAGTCAGCCGTTTACACAGCTTTACAGCTGCTTTTTGAAATGCGGCTAGCTAGGCTAGCTAGCTAGCCAACTTTCTAGCGGCCCAACAAGCTTATAAATTACATGGCTGCCGGCCCTTACAAATTTGAAATTTCTGCCAAACAATTCCTTCAGTGGAGGTGGCTATCCAGCAGTGTCTTCTTCCAATGAGTCCCTGGGTCGCTTCAATTGTACAACGGAAGACGATTCTTCTTGGAAAAGCTCCAACTGGAAGGTTCACACAAACACGCAACACTCCACTTCAATTGCAATGCAGCTATTGTCAGCCTGAGGCTAATTACTTCCTAAATGATTACGTCATAAAAATGTGCAGCATGCTTGCATGTAACATAATAGCACCGCCCTAGGCCCTATAATAAGTCCCTGAGCTGCCAGATCAGAGCACATGTGCCCTATAGGCCCTGCAGCTGCAGCTGCCAGATCAGAGCACATGTGCCCTATAGGCCCTGCAGCTGCCAGAGCACATGTGCCCTATAGGCCCTGCAGCTGCAGCTGCCAGATCAGAGCACATGTGCCCTATAGGCCCTGCAGCTACAGCTGCCAGATCACATGTGCCCTTGGTCCTTGAGCCTGCAGCTTCCTGAGCACAGACCTAGCCCCAGCAGCTAGAGGCTGCCACCGGTGCACGGGCAGACCGTAGGCCCAAGCCTGCTGATGTTTCGTTGCCTGCCTTGTTATCTGTCTGGTTTCGGGTGAGAACCATGTCTGCAGTCTGAACATACAAATTCTTCAACGTACTGAGGCTACATAGATGAGAGATAGAATGAGCCGACCAGAAAAACAGAAATGAGGAGATAATTCAGAATTTACACATACAACATGGCCGACTTCGCATAAGCAGAGGTCAAGAATAGACACCGTTCAGTGGCAAAGTAGTTTTCTATCCATCAATGATAAGCTCGTTCTCACTATCAGAGGTCCACTCATCGGAACTGGATGAACAGAACACCGTGCTCATCTCCATTCCAAACTGCTGCAGTCCCAATCCCAGGATTGGAGCCACAGCTGGGCTAGATGACCTTTGACCTTTAGTTGATTCCACAGGCTGTTGTTTCACTGCAGCAGTGACAGCGGGTGAATAGAAAGCTTTGGTAGAGAGGTTGCCTGACTTGGCCGTCTTTTGCTGAAAAGTTGAAGTCTTTTTGAAGCCTCGAGGCTTTGGCGTTGCACGCTGGGAAGTGTTTTTCTGCGACTTCTGTGGGCCTTCGAATTTGACCAACTTGTACTTAGAGCAGTGCTTTGCTTCAGGCATGTTCTGGATGAGGTTCTGGATGGTGGGATTTGCATATCCAAAAAACTCGGGACCGGATCCTGAGTTCGTTGCTTGCTTATCCCTGTGTGTGTGTATATACAGAGAAACAAACAAAAATACGTTAAGGTTTCTGTTTTCAAACTCTTTCCTGCTATACAAACATCTGTGTGATGTGCGGAGGGTGTGTGTAGAGAGAGAGAGAGAGAGAAAGAGAGAGAGAGAGATGTTGGTGGTATGTGGAGGCAGGGATGTGACAAGGGAGGGTGTAGGAAGGGAGGGGTGTGGCAAGGGAGGGGTGTGACAAGGGAGGGGTGTGGCAAGGGAGGGGTGCGGGAAGAAGGGGTGTAGTGAGGGAGGGGGAGTATGTCTGTTTCACTTCCCTGGATTATTATGATTATCAATGCAACCCGACAAGGCAAAAACGGTGTCGCTTTGGGACGAAAGCCAAACCTGTTCGCTTTTTAGAAATCATCTATTGTTTACAATACTGACCTCTCAAAGAGCCAAATGCTGGAAACAAAGGCTTATTCCCGGGAGGTACTTATCAGATATGAAAGCGACACACTTGGCCAGGTTCCAGGAAAACAGACCATGCACAACAAACACAGACAACTGCTGAGAGGGAAGAGTCCATTCCCGAACCGGGGGATCACAAGCATCAAAAAGTGGCGAACAAATGCATACTCAACTAGCATTAACCACTGTTGAATAGCAGTACGTCCACAAACTTTTTGAAATACACACCTAGAGGTATGAAGTAGAATCGCTGGAGGCTGCTAACGGGCTGGTCTCACTTCGCCTACTCTCATTTTGCCTACTCTCTGGAATTAAAACGTTCCCTCTACCTCCTACAGCACTTACGGTGAAGCTAGGTCAGGTGGCTTAGCATTATAACTGTACCAGACAGGTTAGGGTAGATTGCTAAAACTATCACGTTGACATAAAATCCCATCCCTCAAATTGCTGGTTATTACTAGTTTGCGTCAATTGGAGAGAAAATTATTTCTTGACCATCGCCTAAGGGCATTGCATCACCACACTGCCTTCTGATTGGTCAATATCCATATCACAATATTGTAGAAGCTCATTGCTACATTAGTCTGAACATTTGCTGGCAGTAGGAGCATCAGACGTAGCGTTTGAAACTTATAAACAGAACATTCGGCCTTGAAGGCCTTCTTCAGCAAGCTTCAAAGCTGAAGTATCCTGTTCAGCTGCAGCAGCTGCAGTCTCTCCATGCAGTGTGCGGCATAATGAATATTAGGAATAATCTCTTATGATCTCATTGACTGTCTCATATCCAGGATGTTGGGGGTCATTGTGTAGGTGTTTGTGGGTTGGTGTTGGGACTTAAGAGCACAAGAACTGATATCAAAGGGACTGTTGTTCCAATCCACACAGCTGCAACCACCCATCTTCATTCCGTATAGTTTTCATGGCATGTTCACCATGGAAACCGGGAACTCGTGTAAGAGGGATAGGGGAGGGGAGGAAGAGAAGGGGAGGGAGAGGGGCGGAAGGGGAGAGGAGTGGGGACAAGAGGGGAGGGGAGATGGACTGGAGGGGAGGGAAGAGGGATGGGAGGGAGGGGTGGGGAGGGGAGGGGAGAGAGGTGGGGACGGGGAGGGGAGCTCATGTAGGAGGGAAGGGGAGAGGAGGGAAGTGGGCGGGGTGTAGTATTGATGCTACAAGGACAGAAATTTACACTGGACTAGGTCTCACCTTGCTCTGTTGATGGCCTTGAGCACTGAAGTCTGGCAGGCAGTGGACGTTGCTGCTTGTACCGGATTACCAGGGTCGTCCTCGGCAACCATCTCAAACTGGAGAAGCAAGAGTGTATAATGAAGAAGAAGAGTGTATCGAACTCGCTAGTAGGCTAACGCGAATGTATGCGGAAAGTAACGTGACATCCAGTATGGTGCACGTGATCCACACGGACTCGACTATCCGTAAACTGTTGTACTCCCAGAGTTTATACTTGCTGCACGCACACCTTGATCGTCGAGGCTAGCTAGCTGTGGTAGGGTAGCCATAGCGTCTATGTCAGGTAAGATTGTGTTTTTGACATTAGCACCATAGCGGATGTCACGTTACTTTCCGCATACATTCAACGTTAGCCTATAGCGAGTTCAATACTCTCTTCTTCTTCATTATACATTCTTGGCAGAAGGTATACAGGTACGAGATTGGTCATTGAAATATGCGAATTGATATTCATGACGTGAGCAATGTGATCCACTGATCTGGGATGTAGCCAATTTTCCGATAACCAACAGCCAGATCTCCCAGGCCTTCCCTCATCGTATTCGCACACTGCAAGCGATCAAAGACTGGAGGTGGAGCAGGGCTGGGAAGGAGGCTACAACGTGGCCCCCTCATGACAGCAACAGACCAAAAGGTTCAATGGAGTCAAACACAATTATGCACATGTACAGCTTCATTGGAGGGTTAATGTGGCCACTCACGGCAGACCAAAAGCGAACATGTATGAACACGTATATTTACCTCTCATGGCAGTTAGCATGTCAAAAGGTCAATTGAGGGAACACACATTGTAATGTGCACATGTACCGCTTCCTCGCTTCCTCCCTTCCCATCGGGGCGGGTTGGCCACTCAAGGCAGGTGGCAACAAGCCAAGCTCAATGGAGGGAACAGCTGTGATTTCCTGTGTCTTTGAGGACAGCCCTCTGCAATTGTGCACCTCTGTAAGGTACTCAAACAGCTCCATAATTTGGTGGTTTAATTCTTTTTCAAGGGATCAACCAGGCTATTTGTTCTATGCAGATAAAAGGCAGTGACACCTCCAACAGCTGGAGTGCTGTACGACGACTCGGTGAATGTCCTTCCTTCTCTGTCCCTTGCTCTTTCCCTCCTTCCCTCTCGATCCCTCCTTGCTCTTTCCTTCCCTCCCTCTCCCTCCTTGCTCTTTCCTTCCCTCCCTCTCCCTTGCTCTTTCCTTCCCTCCCTCTCCCTTGCTCTTTCCTTCCCTCCCTCTCCCTTGCTCTTTCCTTCCCTCCCTCTCCCTCCTTGCTCTTTCCTTCCCTCCCTCTCCCTCCTTGCTCTTTCCTTCCCTCCCTCTCCCTTGCTCTTTCCTTCCCTCCCTCTCCCTTGCTCTTTCCTTCCCTCCCTCTCCCTCCTTGCTCTTTCCTTCCCTCCCTTTCCCTTGCTCTTTCCTTCCCTCCCTCTCCCTCCTTGCTCTTTCCTTCCCTCCCTTTCCCTTGCTCTTTCCTTCCCTCCCTCTCCCTCCTTGCTCTTTCCTTCCCTCCCTCTCCCTTGCTCTTTCCTTCCCTCCCTCTCCCTTGCTCTTTCCTTCCCTCCCTCTCCCTTGCTCTTTCCTTCCCTCCCTCTCCCTCCTTGCTCTTTCCTTCCCTCCCTCTCCCTTGCTCTTTCCTTCCCTCCCTCTCCCTTGCTCTTTCCTTCCCTCCCTCTCCCTCCTTGCTCTTTCCTTCCCTCCCTTTCCCTTGCTCTTTCCTTCCCTCCCTCTCCCTCCTTGCTCTTTCCTTCCCTCCCTCTCCCTTGCTCTTTCCTTCCCTCCCTCTCCCTTGCTCTTTCCTTCCCTCCCTCTCCCTCCTTGCTCTTTCCTTCCCTCCCTCTCCCTTGCTCTTTCCTTTCCTCCCTCTCCCTTGCTCTTTTCTTCCCTTGTTTTTCCTTCCCTTCCTCCTCCCTCCAGTCTTTGTCAACAAGCTGGGCTATCACATGGCATTATATCGCAGACTGTTTCCAGGAGCATTTCACAATGCACAAGGTATACATATGTATGTCTATGTATAGAATTGTCACGCGGAGGGAGTTTCTGGTTGTGCAAACTCTTTCCCTCCCTCCATTCATCCTTCCTTCCCTTCCCCCTCCTACCCTCCCTCCCTCCCTCCCTCCACTCACAATTGGTATGTCTCCTCCGTCCAGTATTGTGCAGGTGTATGTGCACCGCCTGCTGGGTTCCTTCATGCTGGGGTACATGCGGTTGCTCTGGAAACCCACTGGCATGATGTAGCGTTCACTGTGGTATCCTTGCCGATCAGAGACAATCTGGGCATTGCGTGTGTGTGTATGTGTGTGTGCATGTGTGTGCATGTGCGTGTGTGCATGTGCGTGTGTGTGTGTGCATGTGTGTGTGTATAAAGAATAAGGAGTATACTCTAAGCTGTGAACGAGTAGGGAATTTCCCTAGTTCACTAATTGGCTTGTAATTTGATTGAGGAATGGCAGAATGTCATCGCTAGCTGTAAAAACAAACCCCAGGCTCTCTCCTATGCACTCAGATTCTTGTTGTAGATGTACATGTAACCGCGCGCGCATGCGCGAAGCGGGGTTAAGCAATCGTTTTGTCTGTCAGTCAGTCTGTCGTCTGTCTGCAAAAGAATTTTGAAATCTCGCCACATTGACCATCGAAAGGGATTCAAACAAATGCTCTATGTGTACCTGACTGAAGTCAAAGGCGCTTCATTTCGCTGTATTTCGGCTGTTCCTTACTTTACATAACTATTCATAACATTGGCCCCACCTCTTCGTGACCATCAAGAACAGGACACATAGTGCATTTGGAAACTTCATGCTTCGAGATGACCGCTAGGAAACAGTACTTTCCTGCGATTTATGTACTTCACAGACTTTGTGACGCTGTTTTTTCCCCAGCTAATTCCTATCATTCATAACATTTGGCCCCACCTCTTCATCTTCACAATATGCACGTTGTTGTATATACAGTGAGCGGTCACTCCCATACCGTGGATATGGCCATACACGAACACAGTATACGCGATTGCCGCCCTGTTCAATGCACATCGGCAGAGATATCACATCGATTGCAGCTGCACTGTATCCTGTAGACGTTCCACGCGGGGTATGTGTTCTATATATGAACACCTCTAGTTGCATTGTGCAAGACAGCAGGCTAATGCCTGCCCCTACCACAGGGTGAACTAATTTTGGATTACCTTTCCCAGATTGAGGACTTTCAGACCCCCAATTTGGATTGGGAATATGGGAGTACCTGTGTGGATGTACATGTGTACAGTGTGTGTGTGTGTGTGTGTGTGTGTGTGTGTGTGTGTGTGTGTGTGTGTGTGTGTGTATGTGTGTGTGTGCGTGTGTGTGTGTGCACGTGTGTGCGTTTGTGTGTGTGTGTGTGTGTGTGTGTGTGTGTGTGTGTGTGTGTGTGTATATGTGTGTGTGTGTGCATGTGCATGTGTGTGAGTATGAGGTTTAGCCTCGTACCCAGGCCCCACCCACCAGCCGGCGGGGCCTGGGTACGAGGCTAGATGAGGTCATAAAGAGAAATGACATGATGGTACACTGTAGGTCTGACACAATGTACTCTTCACGTCTCTCACCATCTTCTTTGAGAGGGATGGGATGCAAGCGACGCACCTTGCTGCTCCGCTTGGTCTTGCCAGCTGGACAAAAAATAATATCCAAAGGTGAAAGGTGAACACATCTACCCACACACCCACCCATCCACACACAGACACCAACACACCCACCCACCCACTGTTCACACCCACACATACATTCAACAGCTCCTTCCTTTGCTGTCTGTGCGCCTCCTGCCTTTTGCCCTTTTGGGCTTTTCACTTTCTTGCCGGTTGACACAACCTTTGGACTGCGTTCTTCGGCAACAATCCCCTCTTCCTCGCTGTCACCAGAGCTGGTGCTCAGAGAACTCTCGGTACTGATGGGACGAGTCTGTACATTAGAGGGTGTGGTTAACCCTCCCAATACGTCCAAGCTCAGATTATTTAACCCTTCCACTCCCGAATTTTTAACGGCATTTCCGGTCAGGATGGCACCAGTAGCTGAGCCTGCATTTGGTTGCGGTGCGGCTGTACTGTCTACAACTGTCACTGTGATTTTTGGTGAAACATTCTTCTGAGATGAAATATGGATGAGAGCAGGGGGAGGGGGAGGGGGAGGAGGAGGAGGGGGAGGAGGAGGTGGAGGCGGGGAGGAAACTTTGGGAGGGTGGTTGGAAGGGTCAGGACGGTCTCTGCCTTGTTTCTTGGCAGCAGAGTGTGTTTTGGAGGAGGCTGCCTGGCGCCCCTTCTTCTCAAACAGCATCAGCTTCTGAAGGAGAAACCTGAGAACAGAAAGGGGTTATCACTCACAGTGCCAACGAAAAGGCAAAATCGCTCAACCATGGTGAGTCTGTGAACACACATGCCATTTTGAAAAGTGAATTACCTACCAGGAGAACGGTTTCGTTTTAATTCCATGCGTGTGAATTTGGGGAGAACCATAAGCTAGCCGCCTAACTGCTGGATACAGTCAGAGTCTGAAATGTCCATGAGGTGTAGGCTAATAGGTAGTTATTACTGAAGTATTTACCTAAAGCAATCAACTAAAATTAATTTTTAGTTCCAGAATAAAACATGCCGTACAGAAATTCTTTTCCTTTTCGGTTAACCACAGCAATATATCACTGGATTTTAACTAACCGTCTACATGTTTGGGAGAAAGGATTACATTCGGCAATGATGGTTAAAAATGGGCTGTTCCCAGTAAGACCTTTTCTCTGCCTCCGCTTGTGATATCTTCTCCTCAATGAGAGAGAGTTGCTCAGCCATGGCAGCATTTTCCTGGAGGAAGGAGGAGGAAGGGGAGGAGGAGAGGGAAGGGAGAGGAGGGAGGGAGGGAAGAGAGTGAGGAGGTAGTAGAGCGAAGGAGAGAAGGGGATTAGGAGGAGGAAGAGACGGAAGAGGAGGCGGTAGGAGAGGGAAGAGAGGAGGAGAGATATCATCAAGAGTTCTTATGAAGCCCACGTCCTGCTGACGTTGGTTGCTGTGGATTACAATCAATTGCAGGGCAACACACTGGATAGGGTTATGACCTCCCTACAGACAAAGTACTAATATTAAAGGGAAATGTGGTATGGAAGTTGGGATTCTAGAGTGGACAAACGAATGTATATACACCAGGTTTGTCAGCCACTCACATAAATCATGGTTTTAGCCATCTTCAGAAGGAAGTTGTACCTCTTGCGGTACACTATCTCTCCCTCCTCCCCATCCATGTCTGAGCTCGACTCATCTTCCTCTTCTTCATCATCTTCTTCTTCAGAGCTATAGGAGCTGGACGAATCAGAGGAATGGTACGAATGCTTCCGTTTCCTCTTGAAAAACACCTTTGGCTCACATTCCACTCCATGCTCACTACTTTCATGCAAGGCAACTCCAGCTACCAAGGGTCTTTCAGACGGAAGGACAACCGTCGGCTTCTCTAAATCACTTCCCATTCCTCTCAGTCCAAAGCAGCCGGATTTTCCAGCCACCCTGAAAAATTTGGAGCTCGCTTTGGAAGTTTGACGGTAGAGCAGCGTTTCCAAGCTCGTGGTACAACTCGAGTTGACCATACCCAGCTCCATGATCCTGCTGGTGAGGTCACGGATGTGTAGCTCAGGGCCCTCTTCCATCAGCACATGCTCTGCTGCCTGCAGCCACGTCATGGCGCTCGATTTGTCACCCGCACCGTCTTCCTGCTTTGCATCATGGCTTTCCAAAGACTCCATAAACATATCTTCCTCCATATCTGCAACACGAATTTCAAAATTACTCACAAATTTCGCTATAAAAATATTTGGCGGGAAGTCGGCGCGCATGCGCAACAGGTACATCCGGTTTCACCGTTAAATACTGAATTTGTACCAAGTTTTGGCGGGAAGTCGGGATGGCACACTCGCTAAGCACTTGCTTTGCAGCCTGGGGGTTGAGTGTTCAAATGCCTCCCCAATAACCGAGTACGAGTCTGGGCCACTCCGTACACACCGGTTCCTGACTTCCCCGCCTAGCAGCTTGAGTACGCCGGTTCCCATCTGACCACCGAAGCTAAAGAAAGGTGTTCTGGTTGAAAGCAGGTTAGCCCCCTGTGATTCCAGTCACCGTCGCCTATCCAGCGCTCCTGAGGTTTACACTTCGGTGTTCGACCTGTCACGGAGGGGTGGGTTGTTGCTAGGTTGTTTTTTTTCCTTTTTTCTTTTTTCCTTTTTTTCTTTTTTCTTGCTCATGGAGGAAAGCCTAGACTACTGAAGTTAATAGGACTAGGCCTATAATATTATAGCTAGGCTCTTCTTTGAAATTTTTTACTGGATAGCTTTTTGCCCCTTTTTTCCTCTCCATGTGAATCAAACATGCAGTGTTTGGCATATGCTCCCCCTTGCTTTAAATAGTTGCTATAGCTATGAATTGTAGGCTTGGATGTTTCTTTCCTTTTAGCTAGCCTTTTTCTCTCCAAGTGAATCGAGTAGCTCATCTATGCCCCTTGGTCAGCTTCTGCACACACCCTCCACCATGTAGAACTGGGATGTTTCTAAAGGCCAGGTTGCAAGGGCCTGGGCCTTACACAGAGTCCGGCTTCGCATTGCTCCTGTACATGTGTTGACAATTATTTATTTCCACGGTAAGATTCCTTGTTCAAATCAATATAGTTACAGTAGTGCAGTTGGCACCTATCTTGCAATGTTTCCTGCTACAATTTCGACTGGTACCGAAGTTGCTGGACATGGCACAGTACAGAAGGCCTCAACTGGCTTTCTCCCCAATTGCAAGATAGTTTCAAGACACCAAATTAAGTGTGCCTCTATGAACTGCTCCTATTATTGATGGTTCGTTACGTGCATGTTAACAACTGTCCAAAATGCCAGTACAAGTCAAATTTCGTTTGGTGCTAGCTATTGCTTATTATCCTGAAGGGAATTCTAGTCAACTCAAGTCATTTGTTACACGCTACATGTAGCATGCAGTTTCCAGCTGACCGGTGTCAGCATCATATGCAAGAGGAGGGCACTACTAGCAATAATTATGTCATTGCACTCCTACTGAAACTTAATTGGGTGGGCACTTGCTCCTGCAGCTGCTGGGCTTCCAGTATGAGATGGCCATTCATTATCTAACAACAACACACAAAAAATATTCAATGATTATGCGAGTACAATGGAAACTGCTCCCTAAATATCTGTCTATGATAGGACCCCTGGAAACGACTTGTTGGCCAGTTCACTTGGAGAGATTCCATACTCCCGGCATGCTTGTTCTTGAGCAGACACAATCTCCTTGGCAACGTATGCTTGGGACATTTCAACCATGGACCGAGAGAACTGCACGCCCTTGTCATACAGGTCCATGGCACGAGCTGCATTCCCCCCTAACAGACACAGAGTTAAATCAGTAAAGGAGCTTTCTCTCTCTCCCCCCCCCCCCCCCCCCCCCCCCCCCCCCCCCCTCCCTTCCCTTCCCCCCTCTCTCTGTCTTTCCTCTCTCATGAATAACCTCTTATTAGAGAGCGGGAAGAGAGAATGGAGGGACGAGAGTGTATAACGGAAGGGAAGAAAGGCGGCATGGAGGACAGGGTGGACAGCAAGGCTAGAAATGTAGTCAAGCGGATAAGAGCAGGGAGAAACGTTATCTGTTGATATCATGTGACCTCATCACATGACTGCCACGCTCACCTCTGAAGTTCAAGAGAGGCAAGAGTGTCATAGGCTTGCACACAGCTATCGTCCACAGATATAGCACTATCCATTGCAGAGATGGCCTTCTCAATGTCCTGACGATACACCAGGCTCAGGAGACTGGAGGGGGGGGGGAAGGGAGGGAGAGGGAGGGAGGGAGGGAGGGAGGGAGGGAGGGAGGGAGGGAGGGAGGGAGGGAGGGAGGGGAGGGGAGGGAGGGGGATAGGAATGTATTTGCATGTGGGTATGCTGTGTGTGTGCACGTGTGTAGTTTACGTGCCCACCCAAGGGAGAAGTGTGCGAGGGGGTTATCTGGTTCCAGTGTGACTGCTTTGTTCAATACTTCCTCAGCTTTCTGGAAATCACTCAGGTCTTGAAGAAACTGGTGAGATCAAGGATCAGAGTTGAATGGTCATACACCATTATATCTTCACACTCACACCCACATGCATACATGCACACACATACACACATTCACAAGCACATGCACACACGCATGCACAATGCGCGTGCATGCAAACACACACACAGACTCTCTCTCTCACCAAGGCGTAGAGAACCAATCCGTCTACATAATTCGGGAACTTCTTCACAGCGTCCTCAAACTTCTGTCGCGCTGACTCCAGCATCTGCATGGACTGATGCATTCCTGCGATGCGGTGGAAGGTAGATGCCAGGCTATAGCTGGCATAGGGAGAGGTGGGGGCCATCTTGACGGCCTTCTCAAGATCCTCTACAACAATAGCTAGCCTCTGAGGGTCCTCAGCCTCCAGACCAACCTGAGTGGAAGGAGGGAGGAGAGAGGTGGTTGGGGGTGGGGGGAGGAGGCAAAGGAATGGAGGGAGATGAAAGAGTGGAAAGGAAAAGGAAGGGGAGACGGATGGACGGGAAGGAAGGGAGAGAGAGGGAAGGAGCAAGGGGAAATAGAGACAGGGAAGAGAGGAGAGGGAGACAGAGTCTGGAGGGTGTGGTGACTTCATGATGGGGGTACGGTTGTTTCTTACCCTAGCTCTGTGGATGAAAATGTCGGTACAGTTTGGGTCAATGGCGAGGGCTTTTTCAAAGCAAGTCTTGCACTTTTCCATCTGAAACTGTCCAGCAAATATCCCTGCCTTCTTTAGCAGTGCATTGACATACATCTACAGGGGAGAGAAGCAGCATGGTAGTCTGGGTACGTTCCTCTAAAGGGGCACCGTACAACCCCTATTGCGACCAGGCATCCCCATAGGGCCTACCTGCACCTGGGGTATCCACCCGAGATTTAATGGTAATAAAAGAATACATGCACAGCACACAATGGACAATGATTGACAATAAGGATAAAGGTCAAAGCTCAACACCAGTGGGGGTGGTGTAGTACTGTGAGCCTGTGTACTCTACATACAAGCCTCTAGCTACTTTGTACGCAGAATCAATGCTGCACGAAGATGTTGAAAGGGACATGACCTGTAACAAAACCACTCCACATGCACACACACACACACACACACAC
This sequence comes from Axinella damicornis, assembly GCA_963931865.1. NCBI lineage: Eukaryota > Metazoa > Porifera > Demospongiae > Axinellida > Axinellidae > Axinella > Axinella damicornis. The sequence continues at coordinate 19,172,900 of OZ007507.1, read as the reverse complement.
AAAGGCACACACACACACACACACAGACAATCTTTGTGCACACACCTCCTTTCGTAAATCCTGTGTGTTGATTACATCTTGAAGATCTTTCAAAGCTTCATCATCTTGTCTCCACAGAGCATACATTGTTCCCCTCAGCAACAGAGCGCGAGGAACAAACATTGCATGACCTTGAGGGAGGAGGAGGGAGGACGGGAAAGAGGGGAGAAGAGAGGGAGGGGAGTGGGGAGAGGAGAGGTGAGAAAGAGACGAAAGGGAGGGGGGAGAGGAGAGGGGAGGAAGGGACAAAACCAAGGGGGAGAGAGAAAGGAGAGGATGGGAGAGGGAAGAATATGCAGGGGAGGGATGGAAAGGTAGGATAAGGAGGAGGAGGGAGAGAGGGGATGAGACAAAGGGGGAGGACAGTGGGAAGAGGGAGGGACGGAGAGGGAGGGAAGGATGGGGGAGAAGGAAGGACGGAGGACGGAGGGGGAGAGGGAGGATGGAAGGGGAGGGGAAAGGACGGAGGGGGAGAGGGAGGACGGAGGGGGAGAGGGAGGACGGAGGGGGAGAGGGAGGATGGAAGGGGAGGGGGAAGGACCGAGGGGGAGAGGGAAGGACAGAGGGGGAGAGGGAGGACGGAGGGGGAGAGGGAGGACGGAAGGGGTGAGGGAGGATGGAGGGGGAGAGGGAGGATGGAGGGGGAGAGGGAGGACGGAGGGAGAGAGGGAGGATGGAAGGGGAGGGGGAAGGACGGAGGGGTAGAGGGAAGGACAGAGGGGGAGAGGGAAGGACAGAGGGGGAGAGGGAGGGAGAGACAGGAGGCACTAATTTGACAGGAACAGTAACTCCAGAGCCTCATCACTACCTTTGTTTACAGCTGTTGTGAGCACCTCAATGATCCCCATGTAGTTGCCGTCCTGGAACTGAGCAGCTGCATTGACAAATGGCTGATCCCTGAAGCCTTGCAGAGGATCAGTTTGGTCATGTGACTCTGCTTCTGATTGGTCAGCTGTCTGCTGCTCGTCAGGTGACAGCTCATCAGCATTAGATTGGTCAGCTGGCTGTTGATCATGTGAGTCATTCGCTGCAGCTGGTTGGACTGGAGGGGGGCTGACTTCTCTACTAAGCCACATTTTCCTCAGCTTATTCTCTGACAGATCATCTGTTGAAAGGAGGACTATTCTAACACAGTACATGTATTTGCGGGCTTCCAGGGTTTCGTATGTGAGCCTGGTGGCTGGCGCTTACCGCTCCAGAGGAAGGAATCGAGGTAGGTTCTGACCAGGTGCTTCGTTGGAGGGAGAGGGGGGAGCTTCTGCAAAATGGAGAGATGAATGAATATTTGATGTGCACACCCACACATACCGTATTTCTGCTATTTCTGCGAATAGACACCATGGCGTTTCTCTATTTTGGTACGGCGGCTATTCGAGGGCAGCGTTTATTCAAGGGCGGCGTCTATTCACAGTCCCAACTCACACCTACCCACCGGGAAGTTCTCAGTGGCCAGTTCCTGCCCAACATCCTTCAGCAGGTGAGCAATGGTTTGAGAGAGTGCCTTCCCCTGGTCCTCGTCCAGCAACAGCACACGGGTGACGTCTGCAACAAGGTGAGCAATAACACAGGGCCTAAACCCAAACCCGAAACCTGATCTTGGGAATGGGGTTCATAATCCGTGCACACTGAATCAGAAGAATGGGAATGGGAGCTGAAGCAGTAGCTGCTGAATCAGCTCGTCGGGTGGGACTGCGGATGCGTAAGGACAATAATTCTCCTTGTCTGTTTCTGACATTGGCTTCTTCAGAAGTGATGTGTGAGAGATCATCTCTAAATTCACTTCACTTTGGGGCCTAATGACTAGCTGACCAATCGGCTGAACTAAGGCTGTCGGGTAAAATTCATGCATGCTGCACACGTGCAATTCATTACTTCGTGCACGCTCATAGTCGCGACAAGATGGCTGAGATCTCTGCCAGTTCTAGCTCAAGCGCCATACAGTAAACGTTGGTCCGGCAGTAGCCGGGTCTGCCGGACCTTTTCCGCTGCCAAAACAGGAACTGTGAGTCAAGCCGCGACTGAAGTTGTTGCATTTTCAAACTTCCCATTAATTTTAGTACTCAATTAGTCATGTAAGTTATAGCGAAATTCCCTATGTCGTTCGAGTCCTATTCCACTTCTTGGCCCATACCAGTACGTAGTTCTCAGATTGTGTGAGCAAGTCTGAGAAGGGAACCCATCAGCTGCAACCAGAATCACACAGAGCTTCACCATTGCATTGCTGGCTTGCAAACCCAAGTGACCAAACTTTACCGATCAACGTTCTCACCCATCAGAGCGTCCTTCTTTCTCCCTAAGTTCTCGTAGGCCTTCAGTCTCCTCGTGAGGGCCTTGATGTAGCGAGGGTTGAACTCCAGTGCCCGTGTGCAATTGTCCACTACTGCCAGGTGGTGGCTCATCTAAGGGACAAAAATAATAATGAACTCCAGACATGCATGCAATCCGATTGTTCTATATAGCTCTGAGCAGCACTGGTTTTCAGCTTGAAAAGGCTTGGAACAAGTGTTCTCCGAGGAGGATGGACATGGTCATGTGCCTACGTGAATTTATACAGTACTGAAAAGTGTTCTCGGTAGTCTTTTAGTATCTCAACAAAAATTGACATCATTTGAAAGCTCTAGTGGAATGGATGCCATCAACCCCGTTCAACCCCTGGGTAACTTCAGCTGTAGGGCCTCTTAAAGGAGCAGCCGCGCAGGATGGCAGCCCAACCTGAAGTGTCTTCAAGGCACTCCTACATTTCAAACTCCCCAACTGTAGCTTCACATCTCGTTGGCACTTTATGTAATACCAGGCCATATTGGCGTGGGAACAAAGCTGTTGAGGTTAGGAATGGAAACAAACAATTATTTCAGCTCCAGCGCAGCGCTTAGTCACATGCGCAGAATATGTCTGCAACCTACTCGAGTTGTTTTGGCATTGTATGTTTGCATCTGACCGAGATGAAGACTTATACAACTTCAACGTTAGGCCATACCCTTTCTCAGTGCAGCAACAAAGACCTCAATAGAGACATCAAGAGGTAGGGAGGGGCACTTACTTTCCGGTCGACGTCGTCTGTTGTCTTTGAAGCCTAAAGGAAGACAATCAAACAGGGAATCACTCGCAGTGTTGGTGGAGGGCAAGGATGGAGACTAGCATTCCACAGGACACTTGTACAGAATGAAAGCGTAAGAGGCTGAACCAGCTTGGAATGACATCACCAAGGCACGGAATGACATCACAAGTCAGCGTGATATAGTGCTACATGTAGGGCATGGAACAAGGATAAATACGATCGTGGAATGTGGAAATACGATCGTGGAATGTGGCTATTTACCAGCATGTCATACACAGCCGCCAGGTTCTGGTGGAAGATAGCAATGTCCTCCTTCCTCTCGGCGGGACACACTTGAATGGCCTCCTTGTAGCACTTTATGGCTTCTTCAAACTTGTGCTGTTTGTAGAGGTCATTGCCCTGCTGCTTAATGGCCCTGGCCTGCTCCAAGGTTGACTGTGTGTGCGTGCATACATGTATGTAGGAGTGTGTACGTGTGTGATTATGTATATGTGTGTGTTGTGTGTATGTGTGCCAATGTGTAATGCCAATAGTGCAACTGTATATTCATCAGGGCATGGTCGTTCCCAGTCCATTCCCACCGCCAGAATTTGACCGCTTGCAGTGTGCAAATATGGCGGGGGAAGGCCTGGGAGATCTGGTCATGTGCGGTGCCATCAGGTAGACACATATATGCAATATGGTAGACACATGGAGGGCGGTGCTCGATGGAGAATGTTGATGCCCTTTCTTGTACCGTCCGTCCAAAAGGCTGGATGTCAGAGCGCTCGCAAGGCGGATGATCAATACCGTTCGTTGTTTACAACGCCGGGGATGGATCGACGCGAAACAGGTATTATAACGGTTGGGCACCACTCCGTGTGTGTCTACCATCTGTCTACCTGATGTCATCACATCTCCCAGGCCTTCCCCCACCGTATTTGCATACTCAAATTCCAGCGGTGGGAACGGCCTGGGAACGAGGCTAGCACCGGATAGCATAGCACCCAGATGTGACTGTGTTGCATGGCTTGCTTCACGCAAATTTATACAAACACAAAAAACACAGTAAAAATTTGGCCCAAGTGACAGGTTTAATTACTGGCAGCATGGTCACAGCCTAGTCGCAGGCATGCCGGCAGTCAACAGCATGCATATAATAGCCGGAAGCAGCGTGTCGGCGGCATGGCATGCATGCACGCCGAGTCGTAACTCTAATTAAAGCGCACTCCGTCCTTCCATCATGCTTACCTGACTGCTGCTCTTGCTCGTTTCTTCCTTGCCCGCTCCTGCTCCCCCGCTAGCACTGGCAGCCCCCGCCTCGCTCCTCGCGGTCTGAGGCTTAGTGCCGGTGGACACCGGCTGCACTCCCGATGCAGGACCATCACCAGCCGACCGCCTTTTCCTTCTCTTAGCAAGAAGGTAGATCGCGCCGCCCGTTGCCACCGCCGCTGCCAGGCCTAGAGGTACTCCAATGAGCAGAGCGAGCTGCCACTTGGTCAGCCCTCTCCCCGGCATGCGATCACTCATCTTGCAGCTTGGACTTCAGCTGGGCCACGTGGAGGATCGACCGGTCACATGACAAATGGTGGTTATAGCAGCCCCGCCCATCCCTTCCTTAGACTAGTACTTTCTGCTAGCTACATATCGCACGAATGTATGCAGTAAGATGTACATACGATGTATACCACAGCACATGTGCAGCCATTGTTAGCACCAGGTGGGGCTTAATTCTAATATTGGTACATAGAGGAAAAGGAAGCATGTTCATGGTACAAATACGGAGAGCTATATATAGTACAGTCATAGTATTGCATAGCTACCTAGTCAAGCAGCTGGTGTATTATACGTTGATGCTGCTGTACAGCTATTACAGCAATGGATGATAGTAATACACTTCCTTGCACAGGTGACAGCTACCCAGTAGGTTGGTCCATGATGTGACCATCAGTAGTATGTTTCTTTCTCCACCCAACCTGGAAAAAACGAAAATAAGATTCATACTGAAATGTGGTATAGCTACATCTTTGACTCTTCACCAGGCTGTATTTTGAGGCCTGGGAGGGATGATGTGAGGAGTGCTAGCTAGAGTCAGTAACGGTCAGCTGCAGTCAGACGGACGGACGGACAGGCAGACAGACAGACAGACAGACAGACGGATGGACGGGCAGACAGACAGACAGACGGATGGACGGGCAGACAGACAGACGGACACATCCAATTGCTTGCACATAACATGCATGCAGGTAGTAGTACCTCCAGGGAACTTCCTGATGATCAGCTTCCTCATCTCGTCATAGATGAAGATGATGAGGCTGAAACCGAGGGCTGCACACCACCACTCTGCCCTGCAGTTGATCAGCAGTGCAGCTGTTACCAGAATACTGGTGACTCCTACAGTCATGTGACTTGAGTCGCAAGAGTATGCTATAGCATACACTCCTTGGACTATGCTGATCTTGCCAATCTTCTGGTGGCTATAGCATACACTCCTTGGACTATGCTGATCTTGCCAATCTTCTGGTGGCTATAGCATACACTCCTTGGACTATGCTGATCTTGCCAATCTTCTGGTGGCTATAGCTACTCCTTGTTGCATGTAGCCTTGTTCCCAGGCCGTTCTGGGAACGAGGCTATGTAGCATGGTGCATTGGGGGGACATCAACACAACTATAGCTACTAGCCCATAGTTAGCCTAGCCCTGCTGATATGTCAGTAGTACTATGGTTTCCTTGCAATGTAGCTAGCTAGTAACCCTGTGGATTGCAAGAGAGCCCATAAGCAGACTGTACATATAGCCACCAGCCTATAGCAAAACTAACTGTATGTAACGTTTGACTCCTGAATGACTCTAAATGATATTTCCTTCACTCAGATTTCACTCTCAGCATAATATTATCAAACTAGCTAGTCCTGACCTCACTCCATACATGCGGAATGCAGTGCTCAGCACAGGACAGTAAGCCAGGAACACTGCCACACATGTCTCAGTGATCAGACCAAACATCAGGTAATAGTTCCTGGGAAAAACACACATCAGTCTCATACATGTATAAAGCACTAGCTAGATACTTAGGCCATTCACTAAGCTAGGATCAGCTGCATTCTGAGGCATATTTTAGCCTCAAACTATGTTTGCAGCATTCATAGGCACTCTCCATCCATCTGAATGATCGAGAAAACAGTCATTCATATATAGTGAAGGAGATATGAGTGCCTTCACTCTGGCATGTAGTCAGTTGGCTTTGATCATACAGTAGTCACTAGCAATTGTACAGGCACAGGACATCATATTGTGTGCTGCATGTAATGGTGTGAGTGTGAGATCTTCAACAAGAACAATCGGCTCATTTAAGGAGGAGTGTACTTTGTCTGTATGATATTGCCGTACTATATAATGTCAGTGGCATTTACGTAACTTGATCCATCACGGGAAAAACTACCTGTATATATGCGGGACTGGACGGCATCCAGTCTTGCATTTACCGGTAGTTTTCCTGTGCATGTAACTCCAATGCAATTCAGAACTGATTAGAGAAGCACTGAAGTAGCTATAGTATGGGTAAAGTGTGTGGATTCATGCACTCTTACTTCATTCCCTGCTGAAAGAGGGAGTTGATTCGGGTCTTGCAGATGATGAGGTCAGCCCACTGCACTATCACGATGCTCACAAAGAACCCAGTGTGGCATGTGTACTCCAACTGTTTGCGTTGATCATAGCCCTGCAGATTGCAGTACGATGTCTGTAACCACCATTGACAGCCAGCGGCTGAAATGTCTTAACAGCCTCGATCCAGTGATACAGTCAATGCTGCTGTGTATAGCTACTCTAATCATATGTAACTAATGCAGCTTGCAGTGTTGTTTTAGTAATGAATTTGTACCCAAACTGTGGATTGTACATATATAATATACTCATTCCCATACGTATGTAGGATTGTACACATGGCCATGCATGCACAGATAGCTGCATACCCTGTCCCATGCACTCACCCACTCCTGGCCATAGCTGTCTTCCACAAACACGTGACGGTCATCCCAGTCCTTCCTCAGACCCAGCAGGGAGGTGGGCAGGAACCCGTTCTCGCCCATGATGACAAAGTAGGTGAAAAACCCAGCCAGAGCCTGTGCCACGCGGGGGGGGGGGGGGGGGGGGGGCTGTACCATCAGCACATAGTTCAATCCCAATTCTATAAAACTGCACACAAGGCCACCCCACTGCACAGACTATGTATTACAGTTGGTACGTGTGGTTACAAGGCATCAGCAGTTACACTAGGAGTGCTAATGCAGGATCTTTTGTGTAAGCATGTTATTTGAAAGCTTCCAGAGTTTTACAGGTGAATAAGAAATACATCATTCTGAAACATGAGTTTGCCCTGCTAGTGGGTTGCACTGCCCAGGAGTGTGCAAGGTATATTGGCTCACTTGTATGATTCCAATTTGGCCATATGCCATGCTGATGAGCCTGCTGTTGGCCAGCTTGTCCCTCTTGGCGTCCCGCGGTTTCCTCTCCATTATCTTACTCTCAGCCTTCTCGTATGCCAGAGAGATGGCCGGGACCTGCAAACTCATGCGTATTACACATCACTTCCGTGCAACCACATACTTCTTCAAATATAGGGTGCCTATCTACGTAAAGCTGTCCACAGCTCTTACCAGGTCTGTTCCGAGGTCAATGAAGAGAATTGTGATCACACCAAGAGGGAGGGGAACGTTGATCAGAATGAAGAGCAGGAAGGGAGTGATCTCCGGGACATTTGAGGTCAGTGTGTAGGCAATGGACTTCTTCAGATTGTCGAAGATGAGGCGACCTAGAGGGAATAATCAAAACGCAGCATAACCGAGGTTAAGGAAGCTTGCTGCATGTCAGTTACTGCTTGAGGATGTAAACCATGTCTATGAGGATGATCATAGTTGGACCACTGTAGCCACTTTGCCGTAAATGATTCAGAAATGGAATGCTGACATTCAGCTACATCACAGCATGACAAAGAACGCATGGAATGCATGCTGCATGGCACTTTAGATCACAAACTTGTATCACCTTCCTCAACTCCTATGACGATGGAGGCAAAGTTGTCATCAAGGAGAATCATATCAGCTGCCTGCTTGGATACGTCTGACCCTGTGATTCCCATGGCAACTCCTGTGAAGTGCATCAAAAATAGCTATATGGCTCGCAGGTAACTATAACAATCCTACAAACACAAATACTACAGAGTCAGTAGAGTCCTTGTTATCCAGGATGGTGAGTCATACTCCTCACCAATGTTGGCCTTCCGGAGGGCAGGAGCATCGTTCACACCATCTCCAGTGACGGCTACCACCCACCCGGCCCTCTGGCATCCCTCCACGATTCGTAACTTTTGAGTGGGTGAGGTGCGTGCAAAGACAATTTCCTGGTAGCCGGTGAGGATCTCGTCTACCTTTTCATCGCTCATCTCCTGCAGCAGCAATAGACTATGAGTCATCCATGCAATGTATACATAACATAGATGACTTCAATTATCTTGTCGACTCTAAAACAGTATGGTTAGCCTCGTTCCCTTTTTTTGTTCTTCAGTTTGCATTGACAATATACATGCACGGAAGTGGAAGAGCGGCAACACAAAAGAAGAACAGAAAATGGGGGACGAGGCTACTAATGGTAACTCACAGCTAGCTCTGCTCCGTGTACAACAATAGCCATGCATGGTGCTCCCCTGGGAAGAGATCATCACAGTGCAGTCATAATAATGAATGTAATATACGTGGAGCTAGAGGTACAATTCATGTAACGTTTGTCTAATGTAAGGATCCATGCAGACAATTAATGTTAGTTGATCAACAATTAATGTTAGCTGGATGCAATGTAGAGTGGTCATTAACGCAGAGATGACCTCAAGATCAGGTACTGCATTGCTCACTTACGTAGATGGCATTTCTGATGGTAGGTAGCTCTCACTCTCTATTCTCTCATCCAAGGTCTGCATACCTGCAAAAACACACGTTCTGACTTGTGTGTAGTAATTGTGGCATATACAAGAGTGTAGAGTACAGCTCTATTTCTGCAGAACAATAGTAGTAGCCAAGATTGGTCTACAGTGTGGGCCAATCTTAGCTGCAACTAGCTGTGGAAGAGTCACTGCAGCTGTAATAGCCACCGCGGTCCAAACACTGGAAGAGTGCACAGGAAGATTGCTTGTGGACTGATTCATGAAATAGTGGTGATTCTGAGCATGACACCAGCTTCCTAAGAAGATCAGTCTCAACTGGGAAACTATGCTGTAAATATTAACATGGTATAATGGTATTTGAGTGGTTGTGATCGCATCCTGTGTATGATTTGCTATTGGAAGAATGGAGGAAATTGTTTGAATAGAATTTTAGTATCCACCATTCTCCAGATTCCATCTATTTCACAAGCCAGGCTGGTATAGAGTTTATGCGTTGTGTCTGGGGGCCAATGTCTACACTGCACACATGGCCTCTACCTGGGCTGATGATTCCCACCATCCTTGCAATTGCCTTGGCAGTGATGGGGTGATCTCCAGTCACCATAATGACCTGGGCAGTGTAGTAAGAATATGCAATAGCATAAAACGCATTAATTTTGAGGGGAAAGGGGTTACATGTACTAGGTTGTCATGTAATATGTAGGTATGTTCTTCTATATAATATGTACTCTATGCAGCTGCAGCTACATGTATACCTATGGGGTACCATCATATCTAGCACAAGAATAAACAGCTGCCGTTTCTCCCCACTCTGGTGACGCAAGACACATGTCTGCAGATCGACATTAATTCAGGCATGCAGGATGTGGGTATGTCATACGCTCAGTGGAGAATGATGGGACCAGTTCCTGTGTTGGTGCATGTGTAGTAACTAACCCCACCACAGGTATGCAGGAAACAGTCTCGGTACATACGGTATGCAACATAAAATGACAGTATAAGGACAACCGGATATATAGTACCAGCAACAATAGCTATTGTGTGCCACTGGAATTAATGACACATTGCATGTATAGTACTTTGGTGGAAACAGCATTAAATTAAACATCTATGCTCCTCCTTTGATCAATGTTAACTAGAGCAAAAACAGTCCCTGGAGTGGATGTACCAAGACATTATTAATGTGAATCACAGTGAGTTTTATCTTTGCTACACTGCAAGCAATAAGATCTGGGGGTACAATTGTCCGAAAATGAGTATTGGAGGTGCAGTGGTCAGGGATTGAAGCTATAATGTATATACCTTGATTCCTGCTGTCCGGCACTTGCTGACAGCCTCTGGTACGTTGGATCGTGGTGGATCGATGAGGGACATGAGGCCCACAAAGCACAGTCCCGCAATGGGAAAGTTGATCTGTGTGCACCATGCCAGATGGGGGGAGCACATTGAACACGCAGAGGATCAGAGCCAACTGCTAATCATATATGCATACATGCAGTGCTGTATTCGGGAGCATGTGATTGGCAGACGTACACTGTAATGTTCAGGAATTTAAAGCACTAGTTACACATCCTGCATCCTGCACACACTCACATTGTCAGTGTCAAAGGGATATCCTGGGGGGAAGTCCTGCAGATCCAAGTGTAGATGTGCAAATCTGCAAGTATAGAAGTTGATCTCATCAAGCCCCTATAGCTATAGCCTGTTTTATGTGCACATAAAAATTATACATCCCAGCTGGAAGCAACTAATGACAGTTATTTAGGTTAGGTCATTCTCTGATCAGGCTTCTTCATGGGCTATAACTGAACTGACCCCAGCACTCTCTCCCCCATGCCTCCAAGCTGCAGGTAGATGTCGTTGAACTTGTCCTTGAAGTATTCATCAACTGGCTCTACCTGCATGACATATACACATGCACCGATCACACAAAGTGTCGCCAATGTGCAGTAATAGGCACAACACTCACTTCACCGTTGGCATTGAGGTATGTGCTACAGCAGTCTAGGATCCGTTCAGGAGCACCTGTATGAAATAATAGTAACTGAAATCAATCGCCAAAGAGGAATGGGGGCATTCCTCCAGCCCCTAGGCAATTTGTACGCTCAGGGGGCTGTGCTTCATAGATGGTACGACTTGGACTTATTGTGATCACTTTGCATGGGGAGGGAAAAGTAGACCGCCTCATATTTACCCCCCCCCCCCCCCCCCTCCCCCCCGACGGTACGACTTGACTTATTGTCCATTGGGAGGGAAAAGAAAGGACAAGTAGACCGCCACATATTTACTTTGAAACCGCATGTTAATCACTGAACTTAGACCTCCACAGATGGGTGGTCAAAGCAGTCCCCCCCCCCCCCCCCCCCCCCAATTATGCCAAATCTGATCATGGTGCAGCAGTGAAAGCGGTACTTCCCCCAAACCTGACAGAAAAGGTGGAGGGAGAGCCAAATAAAACCACATCAAGAACTGCATTCTAATTGCAGTGACCATATGAAGGGAAATTAGGCCAGGAAGAGGTCATGGAGGTATCCTCCTTTGGGGGAAACACAGTCACTGCACGGTAGAAGGTACATGCATTGTCTTTGGATATTGTAGCTATGTACCCTTCATGACTAGCAGGTATCCCTCTGTGTCTGGTTGCTCGTGAATTGACAGCTGCAGCGAGTGTAGTATTGGAAGTAGCAATTCATTGTAAGGGTCAACATGTGATTAGGGATTTCTTGATCAGCTTATATGGAAAGTCAGCAGACCTGGTACTTGTTGGTGGAGTTAAACGGTACTTCACAGACTTTGGGGTGCTGCAGTCGAAATGGATCAACAGGACCGACTTCCAGCTCAAAGCACTTGAGGAGGGCTGACTCCGATGCATCACTGTTGCATACTCTGCACAACGTAGAACATGTAGGATATATAGTGCATTGACCTCAGCGATAAGTGTCTGCCTAGTGCTGTCAGTAATAAATACCTGCTGCTATGTGTTTACTTGTTATGATGGTCTTAAAATTAAGGTACATACATACCATACCAGCATGCATATACATAGCTACCTGTCCAGGATATTGACATGCTCTTGACCCTCGTTGAATGAAGCTCTGTTGCACAGTCCAGCCACCCTTGCTAGAGCATCCCACCCCACCGACGGTTGCTAGGTATATGCATGTACCAGGTGTGTTGGATGGAGGAAAGGGAGCACAAGGAGTATCAGTAGTCATACAAATACAATCATTATGACGATATAGCTACCAAGAACATAACCAGTAAAGGAAACGTTATAGTTAAAATTAAATAGCTACCAAGTAAAAAAAAAAAAGAAGCTACCAAGAACATAACCAGTAAAGGAAACGTTAGTTATACTCATTGCAGTAGTCCAGAAGAGAAGAACATGCAGCCTTCATAACAGCATGCACACTGAACAATCTCATGCTATTGTAGCTATATACCTAGCCCAGCAGACACTTAGCTAGCTAGAAATGTTCAAGAATTTCCTGGAAATCCTTTAGCCCCACTCTTACTGTGGCAAGAGCTAGTGCTCTACCATAATATTGTTCACTAAGTAGAATGGGACAATTCCGTCTCGTACCCGTCTAGTCTTCCCAGGATTGTGAATGTCTTCATCGGTATTGGCCTCATGAATGTCATCACCATACCACATGTGAGCTGTCATATAGCAGAGAAATAGATCAACATTCAGTACTGAAGTTAAGCTAACCCAGGCTACCAGCGCCTTACCAACTGTCATTCTGTTCTGTGTGAGGGTGCCTGTTTTGTCAGAGCATATGACGGAGGTGCTGCCCAGGGTCTCCACTGCCTCCAGCTTGCGTACCAAGCAGTTCTTTTTCTTCATGTGCTGAGCAGTCAATGTCAGACAGACCTATGTAGTAGCAGTGTCAGGGTTTACTGTCATAAGGTTGCAAACAACACAAAAGTTTTTAAAGGTTGAATTGAAAGTATGCGTGTAGCTATGCACAAGTAAAGATTGCACAAAACCCATGATTGTACTCTCCCTATACGAACCTCCAACCAGTATACATCTGTTACGTCCTTCATATAATAATACAGTAGCCTCGTTTCCAGGCTTTCACCACCTCCATGCAAGCAATGAAACCCTGGAGGCCTGGGAAAGAGGCTAGCAGGCTATTATGTTCATGGAAGAGCAAACATGGATATATACATGTATATATGCAATGCACATCGATGGGCGACCATCTCCTTGGCCAACCACAACAGACTATGCTATATAGACCTTCCCCACAATGATTCAACACTGAGCATTCCGCAGTAGGGTGAGACTTTCTTAGCTGGATTTGTGTGCTACTCCCTTCCCATGCTCACAGTAACAGTGGCTAGTAGTCCCTCAGGGACATTGGCAACAATGATCCCAATGAGAAAGATGACGGCGTCCAGCCAGTTGTACCCCAGTGCGAACCCGACAATGAAGAAGGTCACTCCAAGGACCACTGCCACTGCGGAGATCAGGTGGATGAAGTGGGCGATTTCCACTGCGATCGGAGTCTCTGCCAAGGGGAGACGATCACATTAAACACCCAAATATATTCAAAGCACACTTGTATCCATGCACAGCTTCCTAAGAATGAAGTCTCATTCTCAGTCTGTATTATGTCTGTGGTATAGAATTATGCATTCTAATTGGAAAAACCTGCAGCATTGATTGACAATAGCTTTGGTTGTCCAATTATAGGATACCAGGTCTTTAACCCAATTGGTCGAGGGTGTGTTTGGGTTAAAGTCGGAATAGGAGGCTCTATATGACAATTCCCAACTGAATATTGTATGAGGGTATAATGGAAGCCTGCAAACATCAAAGGTTGCCTCATTAATTACGGTTCAAGGTACTACATGTAGCTAGCCACTGGGCTGATACCTAAATCAAAGTTTAGACAAGATGACTGCTAAATTAGCAGGTGTGCAATATGATCCTATTACAGACGTAAGTTAATTAAGGTTTCGGTTTATGTACTCTCTTCCACAATGCTCCCGGTCAGTCTTGCTATACGTCCCATCACCGTCCGGTCTCCTGTATTCACCACTATACCAGTGCAGGTACCTGTGTATGCACAGAGATGAAATAGGTTAGGTGCATGTGCAGGATATTGCCAGGGCTACCACCATCGTGCAGATACTCTATCCATCCTTCCTGTGAAACTATGTTTGCTTGCATTGGAGGGTGGAGTGATGGAAAGAAGGCTAGAGCTAATTACTATTGCATGCACATGAACTGTTATAGGACTCTGTGCTTAGTGGATATAATATTATAATGAACGAATCATAAATGTAATCGATCCGTCAATAAGAGCTAGGTACAATTTCATCATACACAAGTGCTGGCCACCTTCAACTGCACTGGAGGAGAAGAAGGCCATGTTCTTGCTCTCTAGAGGGTTGGTGTTGCTGGAGTCTCTTGAGCGAGGCTGTGGGTCACATTCTCCCGTCAGAGAGCTATTGTCAACCTAAGGAAGCATCAAATTACACCACATTACCAATAAACGAAGTCACCTTCGAATTAGCCCCTCACTAATATTAACAACGATATGTCATCATGAGATAGAGCATATTCTGAATGACCAAACATAAAAATCTACGGTTTTCCTGAGGTTTTAGTGATCAAGCCACTAGACTAACAATTATACGGTCTGACTATCATATGCAAGGGAATGGACACCCTTCATAATTAGCTGAGTCAGTTATTAACTGTAGTCAAGGAGGATGCCTACCCATAGAACATGCTATGAAATACAATAGAGGAGAACAGCAGATTCAATTGTTTTCATGCACATGCCTCTAGTTAGTGTGGTAAGGTTCGTGCAGGTTGCCATGAAAGGGACAAATAAGGATGCCTGTCTCTTCTCAGTATAAGTATGGAATCGTGGTCCAATGATAAATCCACAACCTTGTAGCTAGCTAACTATAATGTTGGCATGGTTGCCACATGGCTTACCACATGCTGAGATGGCCACCAACATGGCTTACCGCAGGAAAATGGTACAAGCATTATTCAATTAACGGCCTCCCACACACACAGCCATGGGGTTAGTACCTTGAATCCCGAGCACTGTATCATCCTGATATCAGCCGGCACCCTGTCTCCAAACTTAACATCCACAATATCACCAACCACCAGTTTGTCCACAGGAAGAGTGTATCTCCTTCCTTCTCTGAGAACAGCCGTTTCCTTTGAGGTCAGATCAGACCATCTGATTGCTGGTTGGGATGGCCTCACTGTGCAATGCCTCAAGGCAGTGAGGCAATCCAAGCCACCATTCTGATGGATAGCATCCTGGTTTGAGTGTGGCCTTTTCCTGCATGCCAGACCTCACAAGAATGAATTTCAGAACATTAGAGTACAACCACAGATCCCTGATGCAAAACCAAGTTAATTTTCCCTAGCATTTTTAGCACGCAGATGAAATTCTTAAATGAGTTGCAAATTTACAGGTGTAAAAAGGTGCAATTTATAGGCATTCCGCTTGTTTATCAAATGCTAAGTATAGCCACTCTTAATAACTAAACCCATGTTGATTGCTGGATGCATAACCTTCAGAATCGTGCAGAAATGGTATACCTTTAAAGTTGAATTCAACCCTCCCATCCACCCAGCTTCAGTTTAGCAAACCTCTGTGTTCATCGATATCATCCAGTTTGTTGTTCTTGTAAAGTTGAATAATGTACATCCGAAATATGCCCTCGACATGGAATGCTTGAGAACTATTGTTACGATTATACACATGCAGTCACTCTCATGCACAGAGATTGTAAATTAGCATTACACACAGGAAATAAATAAGCAATCTCAACGGTACCACATGTCATTTTGGATGTAAAATGAACCATGAAAATTTGATGTGTGTCTCAGGTAGTGCAACAGCTGTATGCATACATACTGACATGTGAACTAATGTACTTATTGTAATGATTATACACATGCAGTCACCCTCATGCACAGAGGTTTCAAATTAGCACTACACACAGGAAATAGAAGATGTGCAGTTTACCTGGGGCACTAGCTTGGAGAAGCTTTTCATGATACTCGCACTCTTTGCTTCCTGCAAGAAACAGATGCACATAATCAACGAACGAAATATCTACGCATCACTATTAGGAGGACATTATTGCACAATATTCCACTGGGGTGAACCAAGGGTATAGTATAATAAAACCAATAAATCTGAAACCCAACACATTTGCGTGCAATATTTGGAATCTCAGCAATCATTACCACAATTTAATGTCAAGTTTGTTGTCAGACAATGCACTTTATTGTTGTTGTCTTGTAAAACTCATGCTCAGCTGTGGAATACTATACTTCCAGCACTATAATATTATGATCTCTCCCATAGGTTAATTGTTCACTGTTTCCAAGATGATAGATTAGGAAGTGGCAGAATTTAGTACAGGCTGCAAAAAATTTAATTTTTGCTTAGTATAATACCGGTAGTATATACACACTGCACAGTATAGACTAGATGATACTCTGGCCATAAATTCAACACTGAACACTGAAAAATAAAATGGTAGGCAGTCAACTCCTTATAAATGTTTACATCTGAAAAGTTTTATTCAAATTTCTGGGAAACAAAAGTTTAATGTTCTTGGATGTGACTACTTGTCCAGTCCACACACTGCATGAGTTACTACCACTCATTGTGACGAAAACAGACAAGAGATCAAGGTGCATGATCTCACGTCTAGACCACAGCGCTAAACAATACCATGAAGGGGCACATCTAGATTCCCACATCCATGCATGCAGTATATAGAGTAACACTCTGTAGCACTCCTTAAAATTGTGATAGGGGCTCCGTAGCACTCCTTAAAATTGTGATAGGGGATCTCACCTGCAAACCACAACATTAAACTGTAAACGACAAAATACTATTCTTTGAAAGAGAGGTTCCTGGAATAGCTAATTCGCAGCATGACTATAATCCGGGAAGCATGGTTCAGTCTCGGCTATTTGACTGTGTGGTCACTCAGCTTCACCTAGCTACACAAACCACAGCATTAAACTCACAGACATGTACGACTAAAGGTTAGTCTACCATTAATCAGACATTATACTCATGCATGTGAGGGGGAAGGAAACACAGCTACAGGATCAGAGAGGAGATGAAGTCATTCACTGTTATCATTGCCTGCAGTACACATGCATGTGGATCATTTATACACATAACACGTCACCTGGTAGTAGGAAAAGCACCCTGTTACAACCACAACAGTGCAGAGGACTATCCCGAGGTAGAGCTGTAGGTTGGTGAAAGGAAGTTCTTTCAAGTACTTCAAAGCATTTCAACAGGATATGTATCACTGACACTGGTAGCTTGAATTTGACACTCCCAAGGCTTGAATTTGACACTCCCATATATTCAAGGCTTGAATTTGACACTCCCACATATTCAAGTTTGCATACAGGAATGGTTCAAATTCAAGCAGTACAACGTGTTTCCTCAGTCAATGAAGAAGCATTGATCACACTGCCATGGTCCGGTTCTAATGCATGTTATTCCTCACGTTGTCCTTCACCCCCCCAGGTGCTGTAGCTTCCTGTATGCCGTACGTCATAAAGCAGAGGACAGAGCCCATCCAGAGCAAGGCAGAGAACCCCCCAAAGAGCTGGAGAAGGAACTTCACTATCTCAGGTGTCTGTTTAGGTGGGGTGATTGCATTGGGCCCATCTCTGCGAAGCCTTTCTGCAGCCTCGTCCTCAGTCAGACCCTATATACAAGGACAAGTCATCCTGCCATGTATACTAAGATTACTAGATGGTATAGTTGTATATGCAATACATATATTGTTGTAAATGAATACGTATACGATGTGTTTGAGGTACCTCCTGGGCAGATGATTCCAGTCTGGAGAAAAGGTCCTCCAGTGAGATCAAATGTTCATCCTGAAAACAAGATACGTAATACACTAGTTACATGTGCAGGTCTCAATACTTCATGGCCCATGTCAAGTAATAGCCCTACCTATAAATACCAGTATGTTCACAATTTTGTAGTATAATGTTATGTATATTCTATTGTACATAAATTACATATTAGTTTGTAACCTGCCAGGACTATAGACTATTGTGCATATCTGTGTGCCTTGTTATATAGTCTCTAACATAGTATACAGTGTGTAGTTTCTGGGGCCCTCTTCTGACTTCTAAATGCTAACCTGCATCCATGAACATGCAAAGACAAAATAGAGAGAGGGAGAGAGAAAGACCAAAAGGATATATTCTGGATCTCGGACTTTCATTACAAATTCAACATTCATAGTAGAACTGGCCGATGACATAGCTATTCTTAGCTAGAATTTGTGTCTTGAATTGTAGTAAAATGATGTATACTTCAATTGTGTCTTGAATTGTAGAAAAACTGGATATTAGTGCAGCTATACACGAGTGTTTCAATTTGGAAGTCCGGTACAACCAGGAAGTCAGTTTCCTGCAACTATATATGGACATGAATTAACCACTGGCACATTCCAATACCATTACAACCATGAACCAGTATGCAGGAAGTGATTATAGCTGATTCATGCATGGGGTACGAGCACTTTATTGAGGACATGCATATAAACACTGATCACAGCAATGCTGGATTTACAGTACTGCTGCTTGTCTGCTTGCTATACACTGTTTGATCACGACAAGGTTTCTATACAAGTACAGTGCAATATTTTGCACATTGCTATGATATTGCATGCTGTGATATTTGCTGCAGGGTTGCGTTGCTAGTTGATAGTGCATGTCGCTTGTGTGCAGACACCGCATAGAGGTTGATGCATTGTATAGAGCGGAGCAATGGAGAGCAGGTTAGAGAGAGGAGCTAAGCGGCCATAGAGCAGCTGCATTTGATGTCACTGGCCGTAAAACAACCAAAATGCCCTCCGTTAAAATCCATTCTATTCATAAGACTGCATGGCAAGAAAGTAGTAATTTCTACAGTGATTATAGAAACACAAGCAGCTTGGAGTACTACTGTTTTCACTGTCGCTGTAGTGCAGTTATCATGCCCATTAGATCGCGCCGCTATGCGACCTGGAGTACAAATGAGACAGTATAATTATTATAGCTTAATTCCATTCAGCTGCCATTGAACGCCTTGCGTAAGTATAGTCACGTGATTTTGTGACGTCAATGCAGCCAATGCAATTATTTTTGCTCATATCAATCATGCCAATGGGCACTTGTGACTATTGGCAGTGGAAAGGCAAATAGCACTTGGCTTTGCCTTGAAGCATTACCTGCGGCAGTTACTTGTGCTATTAAGCACTCTCAACTGTTCTATTAACAGTATCGTGTATTCGTACTAAACTCACTATTATTTATACTATTTATGCAAGAAACGGAGAGCTGCACCTTCTGCTCAGGGCTTCTTCACCTGCTACAAGACTTGTAGCTATTTCCCAAGTATATGCATGAGCAAAAAAAATTAACAAGTGTGACAAGAGTGTGGCTCTTGACTTCGACTTTGTGGCCCGGATCCCAATGTTGCACGCTTTTGGTTAGATTCTGACCAGATTCTGGCCAGAGTTGGATAGATAGCCACAAGCACCTCCTCCCACAATGAGGTTTCAACCATGACCAAGGTCTGACCAGAAGTTGCAGCATTGGGGAACCATGTGGTCAAGATCAAGGGCCACATGTCAGTGCTGCTTCATGAGCATGAGATCATCCACCAAATGTGGTAATGAATTTTGAATTAGCTTTGTCATTCAAATGTTGTGGTTAAATCTCAGATAAGCATAAACGTGTGACATACAAACTAGTTGCATTTGTATTAAGACTGGTTTGACCAGTTTACATTGATAGGAACACTGAAAGCAATACCTACGTCAGAACAATTACCTGGCATAAGTTTAGTTTTACACGAAACCATGGTTGTAAATTGCATGTGATATTTAGTATGGCTTGGCGTGTACATACCATGATGAGTAGCGGTATACTATAGTAATTGTTAGTGTAACATCTTTCCTAGAACTCCCCACTTCCAAGATTTGTATACACAAAAGCTCCAAGACATGAATGTCTAGGAGAAGCAGTGTACGTGGTATAATTAATTTTAATGAGCAGACAGTAGGAAACAGTGGCTTGCCATACAAGGATATAATTAGGAAACAGCAATCATATATAACCATCAGAACAAAACACCTTGTTTGCAACAGGGGCAAGGTTTCTGCTTCATCTGGCTTTGCATATACATTTGTTACTTCAACTATACTGTAACAATCATTTGTTTCCTTAACTTGTTGTACCTATACTGCTTAGTTTGTTCTAAGGGCCAAAACGATAACCGATTGTATAGAGAGAAAAAACACACGTTTCTACACAGGAAACTGCATGCTGCATATTTCTGTGAAAGTTCTATGCATGGTTGCAATTTTGGTATTCAACGAGATACAGCCGCTCATAATGTCTGCAAGTGGCGATTTGGAGTACAAATCATGCATATAGTGAAATACCACATGAAATCACTCACAGCAAATACTTTTCAACTGCATGCGTACAAAGTAACATCCGACGCCAACGCAAATTTGCGGCCCAAATAAGCGGTTAAAGTATTCGGCTGTGGTGTAAGACCACAGGTTCAAGTCCCACCTGCTGCCACGTCCACTGAGGTTTTCTGGTTTCCTTCCCAATATATTCAAACAAGCATTAGTTCACACTCGGGCCAATCCCGCCCATTGGAAAACAACAACAAAAGCACTCTACTATTTACTTGTATAGCCAGAACTTCCGTACATCATGATGTGGTTAGCTTAATTAGATCCTTACTGCTGTAGCTACAATATTACCATCTTGATCTCTTTCTTGAGCTCATCGGTGGTGCATTTCTCGCTTTCCTTCTTCCTCCCCTGCTTCTCCTTGGGCTGTAGATCATCTCTGATGCTGTCACCAGTGTTGTCAGCAAGGTTCTCCAGATTTACTCCTTCCTGAATAGATGGATGCAATAGCATTGTGCATGTAGCTAGTGGCATGGAGGTTGAGAAAATGTAGGTCTTCTATCACATCCTTTGTAGTATACTAACCGCGTCAAATGCCATCGTATGCAACAACGTCTCTGTCGGTTGGATGCAAATCGGTCAGACAGTCGGGAGCATTAGCATAATTTGCAGTACCATTGCTTTGCGTATCGATGCAGCTGCTGCCTGCAAATCGCGAGGCGCCAACAGCACTTGTACTTCCGGGCATAATACTTCCGGCCGCGAATCCGCACTTCCTGGCCAGTACCTGCAAATCACATGCACCTCTGAACTTCCGCTGCAGAAAAAGGATAAAAGACTATGTAAACCTAGCTTTTGGAAGTCGTTCTGGTGTCAATGCAACTGTTTTGCGTCTGCATCAACCCGTCTGTCGATTAAGGTGCAGTGATAGGCCTAAATAGCACTGTTACTAGCTTGTAGAGGTCCTTTCACACCAGCAGAAATTTACTGTCATTTCTGATTTATACGTGTAGCTGCAGCTGTGCCTGTGGAAGTTGTTAACTCTAACGTTTGCTGCTTTCTTTGTATTATATACAGGTACTTGGAAGCCGATCGTAGCCCCAGTCGAATGGCAGCCATAACTGAAACCCCGAAACGCAGAAGAAGGCATAGTTTTACCTCACTCCCACAAAGTGCGAGGGAGATGGATTCTAGCTCGCAGCAGCAGCCGGCTGAATACAGCAGCATTGTTGGAACCAAGCGAAAGCACTCCCCCAACCTTTGCGCAAGCGAGGGAGGATCGCTGAAGAAGGCAGCTTCGTGGTCTGACCGCGAACAGTCGGACTTCCTCTGTCTTCCCTCAGGTGAGTTTGCATGCGTGCATGCATGCAGTGTGGATCTGAAAGCATAATATTATGAATCTCGTATGAATGCTTGCTGAAACATAGTATCTATGGCTTGATGTGCAGCCATGTCAATGTCCTTGACAGGTGTGAATTGGTAGCTAAACCCTGGAACTTTCGCAGACTTTCCACCGGAAATCTTATCATAATACGATAAAATGAATCTCGTTTAGCAGGAAGCTCTGGCGTCATGTCCTGTCTACCTATTCATAGGCATTTCCTGTACAAACAAACGTTGAATAACTTCCCTTCGCCTCGTTCTCTCCCTCCGTGTGTTGACAGGTTAGGCACTTACAGCCAGGGGTAATCACTCCAATGAGCAGAGTTGCGACCGGGGTCACAACACGCAGATATAGACAGTGTAACCTCGTTTCCAGGCCAGCGTTTATCGCTTGCAGTGAGAAGGCCTGGGAACAAGGCGAGGGGCAGTGGACGTTTAGCAGTGTGGACATGTGGTCTCAGGCACATTTTGGAACGGTGACCCCAGTCACAGCTCTAAGCACTTATTGGAGTGACCACCCCTTGTGCAGTATAGTTGCGCTGCTACATTGGATCCATTTTCATAGCAGTCAAGGTATTTGCGGTGGGGTATGCTGTTGCATCTTCGAATTTTGACTGTGCTATGTATGACCATACGTGTCTTGGAAATGGGGGTGTGAATTACTGTGGTGCCATGAGGCAGTGTTAAGTAATTTCTAATTGGGAGGCCAATTTGTACTGTACTCTAAGGGCAGAAGCCAAAAAGATTTTCTAGGAAGTACTTTCATAACATAATTAACCTATGGTACCCTAGAGAGCACTTCAAATGCTGGTACCTTAGGGCTCTTTTCACCCAAGATCGCAATGCACAGTGGCCTAACCTGGAACTTACTGTAATCAATGTGAAAATGATTTCCTGCCTACCTGGTTGCGGCAACCTTAAGGGGTCTGGCAGGTGTTGAACTTCCTGTCATGTGTACATCCTTGACATGAGAGTGTGATTTCAGCCTATCAGAGGACCATATTTGGCACCTAAACAGGAACTTATTTAGATTGGTTTTGCTGAATTTGGCAGCTGGGAAATTTCAAAATGTCAGCCTATGGTCTCGGTTTTGCATGATGATGTTATGATAATGTCTACAGCTGTATCCACACACTACTCCATATGATTTTTAACAACTAGCAATTTGATGTCTAGTGCTTCCTGTCCAGTGGATAAATTAAGGCCTCTGATTGGTCAAAACTCTTTTGACCCTGCAGATCCACTGAAGTGGAGCCGTCAGCATGTTGAGCAATGGCTGGACTGGGCTGCACAGGAGTTTGGACTGGATCCCATCCAGGTGTCTAACTTTCCCTTGACGGGGGTACAGCTGTGCCACCTATCCAAGGAAGAGTTTGTGGAGCGATCTCCGCCGTATACCGGCGACGTCCTCTACTCTCATCTGACTCTACTGAGGGCTAGAAGTGGTGAGTCATTATGTTCATCATTCATGATGGTAATCTCTAGAATCCCATCCCGTTGAGAGCTATGGTCACATGCTAATCACAGGGTGCTTCCTTGATTGGCTGATACACAGTAAGTGCATCATCCCAACTGGGAGATTACTGGAGAAGCATACTGGTCACGTTGAGCAAGCGCACTAGAACTTAACTGGGATTGGTGGATCCTGATGCACTAATGCACAATACTGTGAGCACAGTATTATGGATCATGCAAACTAGGCTTGCAAAACCAAGACTCTACAAGTAATCTCCCTGCTGTTCTAGTGTGGTGTCGACATCTTGATGTGGCGTCTCTTAATGTGCACTGCCAGACTCCATCGAGCAATAGTCGTGCACCGTTGACCAACCAGTGACTCTGCCGGTAGCGTTCAGTCAGCCTGGAGCCCTGGCTTCCTAGTACGGTTCCTGTGCAATAGGAACTGTCTGTCTTCACTGCATACCTGATGGGCATTCCGTGGGACAAGCTCCCCATTCCAATGTAGTTGTCTCACAGCACTTGACAGTCCCCAATAACCCAAACACACCCACCTGTCCCCCAAATATTACTCATTGTTTCCAGGGATAATGGTTTCCAAGAAATGAGTGTAGGTCAGACCCCCAAATACTCTTGTACACACATCAGCCTACACAGTGGGTGCAGGAGGTCAGAGGTTGATTGCTGAAACTGAACTTTTTATGTGTGGGGCAAAGTACAGTATGTGATTTATAGACAATCTTCAGCTTATTCATCATTAAGCAATAAGTGCTTTCTTTCTCCTGTCTGGGGGCCAAATGCAGCTTTCTTGTAGGTCACATGACCCACACTGAGAAATCTCATTGGTTAAAAGTCATGTGACTACACATAATGCCATTTAAAGTTGATGTTGCTGATTCCCCAGGTGATAAAATTAATTTTCTTAAATTTGAAATACCTAATCATTGTTTCCTCTTTGGGTGAATGAGGTAATCACATGATTCTGTGGCCTTGTGCTGGGTGCTAATAGACCATGTCTTGTCAAATTCATGGCCAAGGGAGTGATCAAAACTATGAAGTCATTTGCCAGTCTGGCTGTAGTACGTATATGAGGGGGGTATATGAGGGGGCGGGTGGGGGCTACTGTATCTGTGAAATTCCACGAAATAATAATAATTACTCCGAGATGTGTTTCTGTTCATTAGTTGCCGTGGGGAAGTCTGAAGACAGTGCTGCCACACTGGAGAACAGAGGTAGGCGGGCGGGCTTGGAGGAGCCCCTTGTTGAATACATATAATTCTCCCCGACACTAGTCTTGTAATCTCCCAGCCACAGATCTGGGATTAACATCCGTAGTTGCGCTGTACACTTCTTTTGTCAAGTGAAATTTAAACCTCTGAAATGACAGATACCTTGATCAGGTTTTTTCCTCTGTGTGGTGTTTCCTGTGATCACATGTCAACACATTTGCATGCAAGCATGTGTTCTTCCTGCGGAATTAATATTTCCTTCCTGTAAACAAGTACACAGCCATATGAGTACGTCAACACCAGCAGAGCAGAAACAGTAGACCACATGTCAACACATTTTACAGCTCTCCAGGCAGAGCGGGAGAGCTGTAAAATCCAGTGCTGCATCGATTCCCTTTTACTCACCCTCATCCTGTCGGGGAGGTGGGCGGTGGGAGGTGGGCTGTTGTTGGTTCTAGCAACCTGATAAGATGCTTGTTCCTGTCCAACAGGAAGTGGAACAATACAGTCCACCAATTAAATGCTATAGCTTGTCTTAAATTAACCAACATGCTAAACTAACAATAAGTACTGACTGAGGAAGCCCTTGTCAAATCCCAAACAGTGAAAGTGATACTAGTGACTATTCTCAGCTGTTGGTTCAGCAGATGCTCCTAAAAGCAGCATAAGAGAACTCTGCACTCACCAAAGAGCAACAACACAAACCAGCCTCGGCAGCCCAATGTATCTTGCAACGCCTCTTTGATCTAAGTAGTTCGCCCGTCCCGTAGCGATGTAGCCTGTCTTACATGAAGTAGAGTTGACAACATTGTAACTTGTCTTGAACACATTCTCAACATTTAAAACTTATACCGCTTCTTCCTGTCTAGCTAGGAAGTGGCATTTAAACATTTATAGCAACGTACGTGACGTCAAGTACTGCCAGTGACCATTGAAGAGAGCAATGGCAACCAATGGGGCTCACATATCTTTTTGTTATCTACGAGTATAGCCGAGTGCAAGAGTGCATAACAATATGTTATTGTTATGAACTCTTGCCCGAGTGACAATACTGCCTTGGCAACACTGCCTGTTCAACCAATGATATTTCCTTGTACACAGTTGATGAATATCATTAACCTTTGACTCTGACCAGCACACCAGTGGCAGTTTGAATTCTGTTTGTTGATTGCCTCACTTAGTTAACATCATTATGACATCACTATGATGTAATGCTCTGCTCAGGGTTGATGTCACCTGGCTTTGGCATGGCCTGGCCCTACCTCTGGCCGTCCTCCATGGGAGACTTCTCCTCACTCATGAGTGAGTAGCTACCTAGTTGTGTGCTAGCTGCACTCAATAGTAGGGCTCTAGGTTGCATGAAACAGCCTCTCTGTCTCTCTTTTGATTATTCCTGTCGCTCTCTCTCTCTTTATTATTTCTTGCAGACTTCCAGAAGCGCTCCCCTACCCATGATAACATCTATCTCCCCCACCTCCGCTCAGGCTACTACCCAGGTCTGTGGAGCATAGCGTAGTATATGTAACCATAGCAACAGAAAGCCCCTCTCGTACAACAAGAGCCCAACTGTCTGTCTCTCTTGAAATGGGCTGCTTTTGTTTCAGATGATTGCTGTACCTGCGTACTTCCTTATCAATCACAAAGTTCATGTGATGTTACTAGTACATTAACAATATTGTGGTCGTCCAATTAGATTCCCTCTCCCTCCCACTTCCTCCCTCTTTTCGTCCCCCCTCCTCCCTCTCACCCCCCCCCCCCCCCCCCCCCCCCCCCCCCCCCCTCCCTCCAGTCCCACCTCCATTGCTAGCCAACCCTCTGCTAGGTGTCCCCTACCCGCTCCCCTCCCCAACACCACGCAACCCTTTCAGAGGTAAGGAGTGCCATAACTTATGCAGCAGCGCCACAACATGTGGCTGCACTGCCCCAGATCAGAGGATGTGGCTCAGCTGTTGAGCTGTTGATACCTTGTTGTACTTAGCTTAGTGTACCAACAATCAGTCTACAAATTCCTCTAGTGTTAATTGTTTATTAGTGTGTGCACTTAATTATACATGTAAATAGCTGTTTCTGATGGCTATAAGGTTCAACCAATCAGAGGGCTACGTTTAATTATCCAACAAGTCAAGCAGCAACAAAGACAGAGAGACCTTCCTTAGCTACCGGTCTTGTGCCCACTCAGAACATGTACCCTGGTCTCCTGCGATGTTACGATGTTGCCATATAAACCATGAGACAAGCTGTGGTTACGTACATCCTACGCTGCTCATGACTGATCACTGCCGTGGCTACCTACACACTGAACCAGCAGCTAGATATTAATCCACTCTGCTGATCCCTTAATCTCTAATAACTGTGTGAATTTACACTTCCTTTCTGTCACAACTTCAGCAGTCAGTGACGCAGGCTATACTATGCCTACAGTGTCGTTATTAAGATTTAGTTTTTGCTTTCTCAAAAGAGTTATTAAGATTTGGTATTTGCTTAATTTCCCTAAGTTATAGTTTAGCAGGTGCGGTGGAACATGTCCAGCAGACCCGGCGACCCAATCTCTTTTCCTTGCGGTGAAATGCCCCCTACAAAGCAAGTGTATGCTCCTCGTTGGCTGCTTTGCACCCTCTATATATGTATTTTGCCTGACCAAAGCTAAAGTGCTTCTGCCAAACCTGTTTAGTGTTAGGAAACCACCACTTTGTAGTGCATGGATTAAAGTCAGCAACATTGTGTGGTGGTAGGTGCTGATTTCACGCCTCACTTCCAAAAGGCTTCTTCCTTCCTGCATATGTCCTGTGCTATTAACCCTTCCTGCCAGAAGCACTTGACCCATGACCCTCCATGGCACAGTACTTGCTTACCACTTCCTTCTGCCCCATCAGGCTTCCTTCCTTTCCCACAACTTAGTTCAACTTTCCTTCCACTGTTGTGGCCAACGACTCCCACCCATCTGGTGGGCCTGGCAGCAGCAATGGCCGGCTCTCTCTGCCGTGATAGCTATGGAGTTTGTTGAGATGGTCATGTATGCAGGCCGAGTGTAGCCAAGAGACCTACCTCAAGCAGCTGCCTGTCTCACTTCACATCCAACTCAATTCCTAAGGAATTAATTAAATGCTTTTACTTCCTGTCTAGACACCAAATGCAGCTTTGTGATTGGTCACATGGTGGATGTATTGTGTAGCAAACTAATGGAGAGACCTCCAATACAAACAGGATTTGACAGCCAGGATATTTTGATCATCTGACGCACCAGAACACATCCTTCCAGTCAAGGTGAGGCAATCTTGTTTCCTTCCTGAACCCGACCAGGCTTCATTAATCCCAGCCAAAACATGGCTATTAGTCTAATGTGGCTGTGACCAATAGGATTTCACTGCATTATTAGAGAAGCCTTCATCGTCAGTGGTGACTGTTCCTCGTTTAGTTCCGGCAGTCGCATTGGACAGATGCTCACCAGATCATTAGAGATTACTAGAGACCACTGGAGATTACTAGAGATTACTAGAGACCACTGGAGATTACTAGAGATTACTAGAGACCGCTGAAGATTACTAGAGTTTACTAGAGACCGCTGAAGATTACTAGAGATTACTAGAGACCGCTGAAGATTACTAGAGATTACGTGGTTTTCAGTACTTAGATTCTGTAGTTTAAGCCTGTAATGAATCTTGCTATATATAGATGATACTCTGTCAGGAAGCTAATGACTCCCTTACTGCTGTGGATTAGCCTTGTGAGTGACTTGTGGGTCAGGTGCACGCGGTTAAAGAGTTTGACTTTAGATCAAAAGTCCCAGGTTTGAATCCTACAGACTCCAGGTGTGCTGGTGAGCGTCGTATGTGTCTTCCCAGGATGTCCCAACCACCAGGTACGTCTTCTGTCATTTCCACAGGAAACACACAGTGTTTAGGAACACAACTCCCAGACTGACCTTTGACCTACATGTATGTAACCCGCTAGACTCAACCGGTCTATAGACACACAGCGTGATCATGAGGTGTAAGCTACAATCCACTTTTGTTACATGCAAGGCTAATTCAGGATAACAAACAGCACTTGCAATTGTAGAGTCCATATCAATCGCTGCTTTACCGGCCAACCACTTGTAATCTCCAGGTTAGCCTGATTGTGGCCTCTGAAGCAGAGCTATTAACCTCTGGTGGTAGCTGGCAGTACACAGTCATATCATGTTAGGTTTTCCTTCCAGTTTCCTGGGAGTGTTATTATTAGCCCCTCAGCACGGGCTACAACAACAGACTGAGTTTGTTCCCGGGCGTGTGTCCTGCTGTGCCCCGTGTTTGCCCAGCTCGTTCCTGTTTGTTTGGTGGTCTCAAACGTCTTGTTCACAAACAGTGTAGACCGCTGAAAGTGTTTTTGTTGAGGCGCAGGACCGAAAGACATGCATTCGCAGTTTATGACAGGTCTCCTACATTGACACAGTGTGCCTCTAATCCTAGCTAGCCAAATTGTCTAAGCACAACAATCCTGGCCGGTTCCCAGCGCGTTGCCAGCAATTCTGTATGACTGTTTTTACTCAGGAGGTGGCCATGGAATGTGATGCTCATTGCTAGTGCTCTCTGATATGGTCACTACTTCTTACCAGTTGCATGGACCCTGTACAAAACAGCCGGCTAAAGCAGCCACCAGTTGCTTGTCCCGTGGGTGACCACGCCAGACAGGTTCCACCATGGTTCCTTCCTGGTTCATTGGGCAGGGCAGTTGCCCACTCCCCTTCACTTCCTCTCCCCTGATCTCACTTCCTGCTATGAAGGTGGCCTCAGCCAACTCCCTCTCCTCCTTTTCCATCCCCTCCTCCCCCGCCCCTGGTAGCTAAGCCCAAACGTTTATCATGTGACAATCACATGCTGTTTTCACTTACCTCACATGACAGTCACATGCTCAGTTTACTAACCCTATGTGATAATCATAATTATGTCTCTTGTACCAACGTAGTGTATTACGCAAATCACTGCAAGTGTATGTGCTGTGACTATCAGTAGTATTGAATTTTGTGTTGAAACTCCAAGTCAATGCAGCTTCATCCTCAGGCTCCACTCACTAGTTGAGCATATCAGAGCCTGGGACAAGGCTAGCTGCAATGTGTGGGTAGTCTAGTTCCAGACCACTGCTACTGGTCTGGAGGAGCTGGTCTGCAGAACACAGAATCTTGCCTGCTGCTTATAGTCACTTCATTCGTATGGCGCTCTCCCAGTCTTCCAATTTCATGTACATTGTGTAAACTTCAAAGTCCTACACGGTCATGAATTCCAGCCTTTCCTGCTGGGGGTTCAAAGGTGGGGCACTCTTTGTGGTGTGGTGACTCTTGTACTTCCTTTCTGCTGCACTTCCTTTCTGCTGCCCGCAGGTTGTCAGAAATACCAAAAGTTGCACACTAAGGCAATACCAAAAGTTGCACAGTAAGGCGTACCATTGAGCATGTAATCCAATCAGAACCATTGCATTACCTGATGCTTTCCTGTCCTGGGAGGTGTCTACCCCAAATGACTGATGCAAAAGTAGCTGGGTTTTTGGATACACTGTACTGGGCAGATTGATTGCCCTGTGTGGAAATACTGTGGAGTTTACATGCTGGGCCTACTGTAAATGCTCTGCTATTAACCCTTGCTATTGGCATAGGCCTCTTATAGACAGACAAAAATGACTATGATTAAATTAGAACTCCTCCGTGAAATGCAAACTTTTGCAAACAGTCTACTGGAAGCTTTTGCTAGAAAGTTAAATGTTACTCTGAGTGGAAATCAAGACGACTCTCAAAATGCAGTAACTGTCCTGGAAGTCAATCAGTGACTAGATACGACAACTGATTAATTAACACCGCTTGTGCATGCGTGCGTGGGATAATTATGTGTTTGGTCTGAAACCAGCTATCATGGAAGATGTTTTTTGCTTACTTTCCGTCAGTTTCTTTTAGAGGCTTTTGTTTTCCTTCCTTTTTGCAAACTGAAGGTTGTTCTCGGATATCCCCACTTTCCAGTCTGTGACAATTCTCGGAAGTCTCTCTGTTTTCATAATTTGAGGAACTATTGTTGTTCATTATAACTCAGTGAATGTACTGCAATGGTAGCAGTGTGGACTATAAAAGAGGAGTATTGAGTTACCCTCTCCTCTCCCCCCTCTCCTTCCTCTCCCCCCTCTCCTTCCTCTTGCCTACCTCCTCCCTCACAGACTTCAACCTGGAGCAGTTCAGTGATTGGCCCTCATATGTTGCAATGCAGCAGCTCTTGCAGCAGACCCGATCCCTGGCAACACATCGCACGTCCCCCCCCTCTCTCCCCACCCCATCTCTCCCCTCCCCCTCCACCTTCTCACACTCCACACCGGGCATCACTGCCCTCTCACAGAGCAAACCCCACGATCAGACCTCCATTGCCCACCACGTGCAGCATCAACCACAGATTCCCCAAACATCCTTTGCAGTAGCGGACACAGCAAAGTACCACTTAGGTACCTCGGCCAACAATGGACAGAGATTGTCCATCTCTACTGCTCCACACTCTGCCTCCCCCTCTCCGACTCCCTCTCCCCTCTACGCCAAGCGCCACTCAAGTGCAAGCCCCTCCTTTCAGCAAGCACCTCCGACCATACATACCCCCTCACCCCCCTCGGCTGCCTCCAGCCACACCCCCGCCCCTAGCCATCGTACTCCGCTGGATGGAACTACGGGACCCCGCCCAGCTCCCCTCCACATCATACCCATGGCAAGGAACAGTGCTGTGCTGGAGACAGACCTCCGAACCCCAACGACCCCCCAGTCTCCCTACCCTCAACAAGGTGGGCATGATCCTTAAACTTGTATCATTATCCGGGCATGCTTGAAGTGATCTCACAAACGTGGTGATTTTGTTTACACAAGGACTCACATGCATTTGAGGTTTGCATGCATCACATACAGACTAGCGTGACGTTGGATTGGCTATCTGAGAAGAAAGTGAACCCAATGTTTTCAGTTTTCCGCACACCGGTATGCCACAGTTGACCAACACAGGACCGCCTGCATGTGTGGTAAATAAGCTCCCATTTACGGCTCAACAGTAGTTTCCTAGGGTTTATGCCCAAGATTACAAGATTTACATTTTGAAATTACTAGGCTTTTTGCATTTTGAAATTACTAGGCTTCTTGCACAAGGTGACCGAAGTACTGTCCTTTTCAGGATGCTTGTCCACTTTTCGATGTTCACTTTTTGAAATTGACCAATGCGAGCACAGTAATCTTACTTCATGCTGCTTGCTCACATGTCAGTACAGGTAATATTACTCCCTCTCATGCTCATCGGCCAATAATGGGTAATGCTACAGAGTGGACAAGCAACCCAAAAAGGACTCTACATGTACTAATATGTAGCTCTACTGTAACAGCAAACCATCCCTGAGGGTAGTTTCGTACAACACCAAAACAACAAATACAAGATCAAACCAGAGGGACTACATATAAGTTAGACACTGAGACCAAGGGATCTACGCGATTTAGAAACCCGAGGGCCCTGGGCTGTAGCGTCCCGAGCGCAGCGAGGGCGCTACTTAGGGCCCGAGGGTTTCTAAATCTCGTAGATCCCATTGGTCAAGTTGTCTAACTGATTTAGAGTGTAGCATTCCATAAACATGTAAACCTGTAATAATGCTGTAAAACATTACAAGCAGACATGTTCTCATGTACAAATCCTGTTAAATATAGAAAACCCGTATGGCCGAGTTTTCTACATGTAGAAAACCCGCAACTATGGAATTTAGTAATGGGTAACTGGTCAATCAGAATACAGCATTTACTTTAGCTATACTCTAAAAGATAAGAGGTACTATATACTAGGTGACAGGATATCTCTCCTCAGCTGAAATTACATACCAGTGCGTGTTCAATGTGGACCTCAGAAATCACTGTTATACTGGCAGGTTGGACACAGTTGACCGAATGACTGGGATCATCGCCAATAGATCTTGCTATTACATGCTTTGTCTTTAGCCATTCATCGGACAGGACCAAGCATTGAGTTTTGACCCATCTCCGAAGACGTTGGTTTGCCATGAGACCTATCTCTGTCAAACTTTTTAACCACCTGACCACAAGTCACTCACACAATCCATGAGCACAGCTTCCTGACAGAGAACCACCTGTAGCAAGGCAGGCTTAACGTCTCATGGTAAACCAACAAGCTTTATCCTTCTCCGTTCATCGGACAGGACCAAGCCTTGAGTTTGGCCCCTCTCCAACGAAGTTCGTCTCTTGAATCAAATAGTGATGACTCCTGGTCATTTTAAAATTAATTATCGTTCCCTCCTCCTACTGTACTGAAAGACATGGGAATTATTACACCTTGGGCTTCAGTTTACATCTACATACCTCTGCATCCTGTTACAGTCTAGTTTGTACTTCCTGGGTTCTCAAGTTACTTCCTGGGATCTGGTTTTGACTTCCTGTGTTGTGACGTCAAAAAACGCACTGTTTACATAGAGTAAGGCTTCTCTAGTAGAAACTCCTCTAGCAGAAACTTCCTCTTCTTACTCTGCAGGTCAGATTCAGCTTTGGCAGTTTCTGCTGGAGCTCCTTCAAGATGAGCAACACTCAAACATCATCACATGGGCGGGGAGTGAAGGAGAGTTCAAATTACTGGATCCGGAATCCGTCTCGATGCTGTGGGGTGTCCGGAAACGCAAACCGAGCATGAACTACGATAAGTTGAGTCGAGCCATTCGGTACTACTACGACAAGAAGATAATGCATAAGGTCCATGGGAAGCGATACGTCTACAAGTTCAACTTTGACACCATCTCCAAATACATGAGCTCTGGGACTTCAAACTCCACTGAAGACCATCCGATGCCTGCTATGAAGATGGGGACAGCTCTCATCACTGCGGGTGCCTCCACAGACGCTGTTGAAAGCATCGCAGTCCCTGCCGCAGAGCAGGCCATTGCAACTACGCTTCATGACTTGAAGAGCATCGTTACAACGGCGCAGGACAGCTCCCGGCTACTGTCCTCGATGAGTTCTTCCTCTACCCCTCGAGATTTCTTGCAAGCCACTTGTGTCAACGTTATCCCAAGTTCTGATAGTACCTTACATAATGCCCTCCAACTGCAGCAGTGCAATGGGGCAGTAGGAAATGGAATCAAGAAGGAGCGGTCCACCAGCCCGACTCTCTCTCCTCACAGTCACGTTCAGCGCCAACCTTCCCCAGCGGCCGGTCTTGGTTACCTCAAACACGAGTTAACTTCCCACTCGTCCCAGCTACCTTCAATGACAATGAGCGCTTCCACGCAAAGGCCAACCTTCTCTCTCACAACGCTGTCCAGTAACGCGATTCCCCTTCTCCCACCCTTCACGGTTCACAGTCAGCACTACAGCTGAACGGAAACCAACACTTCACACATTTTTTAACTCTCCATTCTTGACCAGTTTCGCAACATTACTCACTACATGACGTGTATACTGTACGGTTATGAGATATTAGACTAACCACTGATTTGCATTTCAGACAATGTACCAACATACGTTAGACCAAACCTTCCCTTTTGACAATGATTTGCACATCCCATATATCTGACATACTTTGTATACAGGTTAGTGTTTGTAACTATATTATATTTACCCATCAAAATTTACATATTTACTTTGACACGGACTGATAGATCTCAGGTCGATCATGATCAGTTGTTATTTTGCAGGAAGTGCATGCAGATCCTCAATCATCTCAAATGAAGACCTCTAGCTCTTTTTTCGCTCTGTACCATGGAGAAAAAATTAATCGACGTGGATATTGGTCCGGCAGGAAGTACATACTTTAGGTATAGGTACCGAAAACATGTGCGCATCTAGAACCGGCCCTGGCCCTAATATACCCTAATCCATTGTCCTAATTCCTGCCGGACCAATATCCACTTCAAAAATTAATAGGCATGTTAGATCTATTAGAGCATGCAGAGGTACTAGCCTCAAGCTCGTTCCCAGGCTATTGCCCATGCAGCTTTTGCACTTACATTATGCGTGTGGGAGACACATGGGAACGAGGTACGTACCACAGAGCCTTTAGATTTGCATGGTGATTTGTTGGGCTTATATATATATAGCCGTGTCCAAATTGAAATGGGTGGTGCTTTCAACCAAACTTAGGATAAAGTCATGCAACTATAAAACTCTCAGACAACAATAATGTCCATTTTTAGTTACCAAAATGTGGTTATAATATTATTAGCCACACTAAACAACTATAGTCACACATGAAACTGATGAATTCTGTCACAATTATGCATACAAACGGCAGTGTAGCAAGTGGACATGATGATTGATGCAGCTGTACGTAGATGATTATGAAATGAAATGATGAGATGTGGTTCACGTCTTGCTAGCAACACCGTCCAGAGAAATAGCTTCTGTAGCAGCTCGTTCCACTGCCTCTGTGAAAACCTTCTGCATCTTGTACCGAATGTCCTCATAGAGCAAGCCTCCACCTTCCGGTACACGATAGAGGAACATCTCTCTCGAAAGAAGGAGCAGTGCCTTCCCATTCATGGGGAACTTGTTGGGATACGTCTTTGAGAGTTGGAACCTTGCCGCTGCATTCTGTAGCCACAGTGCTACGTGCTCCCTCGTCCACAACCTGGGATCTGGTTGGCAGAGAAGATGGAAGGATCTGATTGGTCAGGGAAGGATGGGAACATCTAATTGCAGTAATTGGTTGGGGGTAGAGGGGATCTGACAGGTCAGGGGAGGGGATTGGACTGGTCGGGGGGAATGGGAGGAGATGGGACTACAGAGAATGGACAGGGGAGACGAAATCAGAAGTTGGATCTGGTCAGGAGGGGAGAAGGGGTCTGCTACAACGTTCGTACCTGCTGGTAGGTCCTGAGCATGTCCTTGACAATCAGAAGCTTCATACATATTATCTGTGGGGGTGTGATGGATGCAATCTGTTGACCTCGTGGCAGCAGCCAGTTCTAGCTATGAGATTACAAGGCAGGTTTCCTGACAGTAGTACTTCACAGCCCAGC
This sequence comes from Axinella damicornis, assembly GCA_963931865.1. NCBI lineage: Eukaryota > Metazoa > Porifera > Demospongiae > Axinellida > Axinellidae > Axinella > Axinella damicornis. The sequence goes on along the minus strand of OZ007507.1, from coordinate 19,137,369 downwards.
ATTCACGGTAAGTGCATTTTTACACATTCCCTACCCTTGTACTTCTAACTTTGTACCTGGGTTGCGTCTGGACCCCCACCGTTCGGAAGTGGGCTGGCCCGCGAGACTACTAATGACCCAGTAATTTTTGCCAAACGACGTGGATATTGGTCTGGCAGGAAGTACATACTTTAAGTATATGTAACGGACACACATGCACAGTTCAGCACTGGCCCTGGCCCTATTAATCCATCGTCCTACTTCCTGCCGGACCAATAACCACTTCATTTGCCAACTTATATCCACCGTGACTGTAGCTTTGTTTGCAGTAATTAGAGGAGCAGAATGGTGCTGTACACAGGGTCGATCTGTGACCATGAGCGTAATCGTAAATACAGAAGTGACCATGATATACCAATAGTGAGGCCTGTGCTTGTTGTGTGTGTGCTTAAGAATTTGTGAGTAGCTAGTGAAGTGTGTAGGCCTATGTGTGCATCAGTGCACCGAGGATGGAAAAGAGAAACAAAAGAACCTCACCTCGAGACTTAGCGCTGCCCAACATTCGCGGAAATTGACAATTGTAGACACTTCAACACAACACTCCATAAACATTCGATAAGGGTTAAACAGGCAAGTTTCTATTTACAGCACACCCCACGTGTACAGACACACTGAGAGAGGACAGCAGGACCGCGTACAGGTCGACAGGGCTGCTGCAGGAGGATGTGTTGCAGTGCTGGGTGTAGTTTGCATGCAACAAGGTCAGCAAGCAAATTTTGCTTGTGGTTTTGTCCCTCCCATCAATCTTGCAGTGGTGTTCCCCCCCCCCCCCCAGTGTGGAATGCAATCGGTTGTTTGTTGGGGTCATATGGGTTACGTTTAGCTCCCCCATCCTCTCAGCTGCAACTGCAACTGCTTTCTTGATCTTGAGGGCTTTGATAATTGACCAGTCTTGTGGGCTAGCCCCTCAAATTTTCCCCAGCATGCATATACCGGCTCGACTCACGTGACTGCACACACGTACTGAAACCGATCGCGTGCTGGAGAATGCAAAGGGTAGCTTGTTAGACTAATGATTTACTTTGCAGGTTTCACAGCTTTGACCAATAGTTATGCTTTCAAATTTGCATCAACTGTGCTGTGCTTTGTATTGACTAGCTACTTTTAGCGACGAAAAGCTGGGCGGGGCCTGGGAACGAGGCTAATTCCTTAGTACAGTGGTTCTGTATTGATTTTACCAGCATCTTGCCAGTCGTTGCGATACACTCTATGCATCCAATGATATGCAGCTGTCTGATGTATGTTACAATCTTTCCTGAGCTAAACCACCCAACAAAGTCCAGCAACTGAGAGACAGAGAATCCGTTAGAATTCGGCTGAGGCCTCCACACAATGCTGCTACAGTCGATTTCCGTTGCGTTTGAACATTGCGTATTGCGTGACCGCGTGCGGCAGGAACTTTCTGCGGGTGGAGCTTCACGGAAACGACACGGCCTGGAATACGCAAAGGTCTGGAAGCCATGCAGGCACTTTGCGTGAGTGTCATACTTGCAGAACACAGTTTCCGTGATAATCCACGCAATACGCAGTGTTCAAACGCAACGGAAATCGACTGTATATACAGCTTGTGTGCTGCTCCTCTGCCGTGGGCAATGTGGCCTAGTGGTAACAGCATCTTATCAGTACCCTGATTAGAATCCCAGAATTTTTTCCTGATTCTATTTCTCTCTCTCAGCACTGCTAACTGCCACAAGACTACGTATTTGACAATCAGTAGCAACTGCCTTTCCCTTTGTTCTCAGGACAAGTGTACACGGTATAACAAACAACAACTTGGGAGTGTGCAAATCAGAACTGAAGTAAACACAAGGTGCCATGGCATCATCTGCCGCACCTGGTGACGATTTCGACCGATCTGTGTTCCCTGACTGTTTGTTTGAGGAGGGTGTGGATCCTGCTAAACCCATCAACACCGTACAAGAGAAATGGCGTTTGCTGCCAGCCTTCCTCAAGGTCAAGGGACTTGTCAAACAGCACATCGACTCCTTCAACTACTTCATCAATGTTGAAATCAAGAAGATAATGATGGCAAACAAGCTTGTAACGAGCGATGCTGATCCCGTCTTCTATCTCAAGTACCTCAACATTTCTGTTGGCAAGCCAGATGTGGAAGAATCATTCAACGTCACCAAGCCAATTGCCCCCCATGAGTGCCGGCTGCGAGATATGACCTATTCTGCACCAATCACAGTCGATATTGAATACACCAGAGGGAGCCAGAGGGTTATCCGCAAGGGTCTTCCAATTGGTCGCATGCCAATTATGCTCCGAAGTTCTAATTGCATTTTGACAGGGAAAACCCCCCAAGAGATGGCAAAGTTGACTGAGTGTCCAATTGACCCGGGGGGTTACTTCATTGTGAGGGGGGTGGAGAAGGTTATCCTGATCCAAGAGCAGCTGTCAAAGAATCGAATGATGGTGGATGTTGACAGAAGGGGGAACGTGGGGTGCTCGGTTACCAGTTCAACCCACGAGAGGAAGAGTCGCACTAACCTGATCGTCAGGGCCAACAAGTTCTACCTGAAACACAATTCATTTACAGATGATATACCAGTGGTTGTGGTGTTCAAGGCAATGGGCATCATTGCGGATCAAGAGATTGTGCAACTGGTTGGAAGTGAAGATGACGTTTTGTCTGCGTTTGCGCACTCTCTGGAGGAGTGTGCAAACATGAAGGTCTTCACAAGATTGCAAGCACTTGAATACATTGGGAGCAAGACCAGACAGACTCGAATGTGGGGGAAACCAAGGTCAAAGGTCGATGAAGCATCAGAAGTGTTGTCAGGGGTAGTTCTGGCACATGTGCCAGTGGAGAATTACAATTTCCGCATGAAGTGCGTCTACCTTGCTCTGATGGTTCGAAGGGTGATCCAAGCTCAAGGAAACACGATCCAGATCGATGACCGAGATTACTATGGTAACAAGCGACTTGAACTAGCTGGCCAGCTGTTATCTCTCCTCTTTGAGGATTTGTTCAAGAAGTTCAATGCGGAGCTGAAGAGAATCACCGACCAAACCATTACCAAAAAGCGGACCCAGCCGTTCGACATTGTCCGACACATGCGACAGGATCAAATCACGAATGGCCTTGCAAATGCCATCTCCACGGGCAACTGGTCCGTGAAGCGGTTCAAAATGGACCGGGCAGGTGTCACTCAGGTGCTCTCTCGCCTCTCCTTCATCTCTTGCCTCGGGATGATGACCAGGATCTCAAGTCAGTTTGAGAAGACACGAAAAGTGAGTGGTCCCCGTTCCCTCCAACCCTCCCAGTGGGGGATGCTCTGCCCGTCGGACACCCCCGAGGGCGAAGCCTGCGGCTTGGTCAAAAACCTTGCGCTCATGACGCACATCACAACTGACCAGGTGGAGGAGCCAATCAAGAGGCTGGCATTCAACCTTGGTGTGGAAGACATCCAGTATCTCTCAGGAGAGGAGTTGAGCTTCCCCACAGTTTACATTGTGTTTCTGAATGGAAATATTCTTGGAGTAATTCAAGACCACGAGAGGCTTATTCGCATGTTCCGGATGTTGCGTCGATCAGGGAGGCTGAACGAGTTTGTCTCGATTTGTCCCAACCACCACCAGAAGTGTGTCTTCATTGCTTCAGACGGGGGTAGGGTATGTCGACCGTACATCATCGTCGAGAAATGCGTACCCAAAGTCACAGGCCAGCACATTCAGATGCTCTCCAAAGGCATGGAATTTGAAGATTTCCTGTGCCAGGGTTTGGTTGAGTATCTGGACGTGAATGAAGAGAACGATTGCAACATAGCTCTCTACGAGTCGTACATCGACGAAACAACCACCCACCTGGAGATTGAGCCCTTCACCATCCTGGGTGTGTGTGCGGGGCTCATCCCCTATCCTCACCACAACCAGTCCCCTCGCAACACCTACCAGTGTGCCATGGGAAAACAGGCCATGGGGACGATCGGGTACAACCAGCGAAACCGCATGGACACTGTCCTCTACCTCCTGGTCTATCCGCAGATTCCACTTGTCAAGTCCAAAACCATTGACTTGGTCCAATTTGACAAACTCCCAGCTGGCCAGAATGCATCTGTGGCCGTCATGAGCTTCAGTGGGTACGACATTGAAGATGCTTTGATCATCAACAAAGCCTCTCTCGATAGGGGATTTGGAAGATGCATCGTCTACAAGAAGCAGGTATGTGCACTCAAGCGCTATGCTAACCAGACTTACGATCGTATCTTAGGCCCAAGCCTGGATGCCACCACGGGAAAACGCATTTGGAAGCACGAGGTTCTCGACCAAGACGGGATATGTGCCCCAGGTGAACGCATCCTTGCCAAGCAGGTCCTGGTAAACAAGTCTGTACCGACCGTTACCCAGACCCTGCAGCAGACACCGACTGGAATCCAACAAACTGCATACAAGGAATCCCCCATTACATTCAAGGGGCCAACCACTTCCTACGTTGAGCAAGTACTGATCACCTCAAACACAGAGGAATCGTACCTGATCAAGATGCTGCTTCGCATGACAAGAAGACCAGAACTGGGAGACAAGTTCAGTAGCCGACATGGACAAAAGGGTGTCTGCGGAATGATCTTCAGCCAGGAAGACATGCCCTTCAATGATCTTGGTATCTGTCCGGATATCATCATGAACCCTCATGGGTTCCCTTCACGAATGACAGTCGGGAAACTCATGGAGCTCCTGGCAGGCAAAGCGGGTGTCTTGGATGGCAAGTTCCACTATGGAACGGCTTTTGGTGGAGACAAAGTTGATGATCTTTGTGCAGATCTCATCCGACATGGATTCAACTACGCCGGTAAAGACTACCTCACCTCAGGCCTCACCGGAGAAGCTCTGAGTGCGTACATCTTCTTTGGACCTGTGTACTATCAGAAACTAAAACACATGGTTCTGGACAAGATGCACGCACGGTCAAAGGGACCGAGGGCAGTTCTGACCCGGCAGCCGACGGAGGGAAGGTCCCGAGAGGGGGGATTGCGTCTTGGAGAGATGGAGCGAGATTGCCTGATTGGCTATGGAGCCAGCATGCTGCTGTTGGAGAGACTGATGATATCCAGTGACATTTTTGAAGTTGATGTCTGTGGGAAGTGTGGTCTCCTGGGCTACTCAGGCTGGTGAGTGAAAATTAATGCACACGCACAGATAGTCAGCACTGTTGTCCTAGTAGGGGAGAAATTGATGGGCACACAGGGAAGGCATGCAAACGCTTTGATTACTTTGTTGAGATTGCAATCGTGCACCAACTCAAATGTAGAGTAATTGTGCTGAAACTAACCCGCTGAGCTAGCCGCTCTCATGAGACCTGGGAACAAGGCTGTAAGCTGGTGGATGCACTCAGAGTGTAAGACCTGAGGCATCAATGCGAATGGTGAGTTTGCCCAATCAGTTCCTCTATCAGGAGTGTGGTTACCGATTGTTTCGCATTTACAGTATTTGAATCTAGTCTAGTTGATAGTTTCCCTCTCTTCACTAATTCTGTTGCATTGTTATACAACCTAGCTCTCCCCCTCTGTGTACAGGTGCCACTTCTGTAAATCGTCGACCAACATCTCTTCTCTGAAGGTCCCCTACGCCTGCAAGCTGCTCTTCCAGGAGCTGCAGTCAATGAACATTGTACCGCGCATCTCACTGACCAAATACATGGATGACTCCTAACACTCAGATCCAGTGTCCGATGATTATCATTGTATACTCAGTGGCAAGCACATGTACTATCATAACATTATTCTCTAGATGGACTACATTCTACTTTTGAGATAGGGACACAATAGATCTAGACCTAGCCTTGTACCCAGGTGGGCGGGGCCTGGGTACGAGGCTAATCTAGACCTCTCTACAAAGGATGATTTTAAAAGGTCACAAATAACCTACAGTTACTGTATATTTTGAACCTCTGATCGAGAAGAGAACAACCTCTCTATAAATATACAAAGGACAAAACACCTAATTTATACTGTCCCAAACATGTCCTCTATTGCATGTTTCATGCTAACTGCATTATATATACATAATTATAATTGAAATGATACGTGCATGCCACGCAGATTGAACAATATACATGTGTTGTGTATAGCTAGGCTCATATACAATCATGTGTGTTAATTGTATGTGTATAGCTATAGGCTCAAAAGCACTATATAGCCACATGCATGCACATGGCAATTACTCTGACTTCCATGAGCTCGAGCCTGCATGGCTTTGATCTCATCACTAATCACACTATGATTTGACTCCGCCGACATGCATGGGAAGGAGTCTATGTTTGAAAACGGATCACGACATTAATCATTGTTTGATGGACAGACAGGTGGATGTTTGTACAGACAGGTGGATGTTTGTACAGACAAGTCGTGCACTGAAAATGATGGACGGAACAATGTCATCTGTGGACACTGAGCATGGCCTGAACGAGTGAGTCTGGAGCTGGTTTACTGGCGACAGCGGACGGTGGGAGGCCAGCGTGGGTCAGAGCTTCAGCAGTGGTTGGACCAATGGCTGCAAACTATAGGGTGTGTGTGTGAGTGTGTGTGTGTGTGTGGTGTGAGTGTGTGTGTGTGTGTGTGTGTGGTGTGTGATATGTGTGTGTGTGTCAGTGGGTGTGGTGTAAGTGTGTGTGTGTGTGTGTGTGTGTGTGTGTGTGTGTGTGTGTGTGTGTGTGTGTGTGCATGTGTCAGTGGGTGTGTATATGACATTGTGCATGTGGATGATGTAGTGTGTGTGCACGTATCTATTTAGTCTCGGCCCCAGACCCAAACCCACCCCAGCACTAGTATCACGCGCGGGGAGGGAGATACTAGATGCGATCCACGCTAGGGTTGGTTTGGGTCTGGGACCGAGACTAGTATCTATTGTGCATGTGTAAGTGTGTGGAAGCAGGTTGAGAGCACCATTGTATACATATTGAGGGAACTATACCTTTAGTTTATCTGGTTCAGCAATTGTCTTTAGATGCTGCACAGCAAACTTCACTCCAGAGGGGCTGAAAAACACCACCCAGCAACAGTCACTCAGCACCTGAACGGAGGGCATGTGAGTGCATGACTTCAGTCAGGTCAATTGGAGAATTGGAGAAAGTTTTCTTTACCTTCTGTTCTGCTAGAGTGGTCAGGTTTCTAGCAATGTTGGGATCGGCCACAGTGTTGTAGCACACGATGCTGTGCACGTTCACCCCGCCCTCCGGCAGAGCAGTGGGCAGGGTCTCCCTCCTCATGCTGCCACACGGGAAGAGCAGAGGCTTCAGTGTCGATTTGTCATGGGAGTCAAAGACTACAGAGAGAGATAATGGTTAGCCTCCCTCCCTGTGGTACCGGTGTAGGTTTCTAAGCTCGCTTCTCAATGGTTCACTTAGGTCATGTGACTTAGCACAAGAGCACCCTTATGGTACATTAGGGCATGTTAGGGTGTGATTATTAGCCAAAAGAATAGAAAACCTACCCCGGAAAGATCCTCTCCTTCCCAGGCTTTCGCCTCAGCTTTTGTCCCTAGCAACAAAAGCTGGAGCGAATCTCTTGTTTTGGGTTGTAAGCACTGTGTTTATAGTAAAAACAATGTATAGAATCGAACGTAATTTGTTGATCATAAAACCCTCACACAGTCACACTCCTCCAGCCACCCTCACACAGTCACACTCCTCCAGCAGCATAAGAATCATACCTGTCCTTCCTATATCTCACACTACCCTGAATAAAGCTTGGTCCACTAAATGAATGAAGGAGATAATCTATACAGTCAGATGGTAGTGCAGGAGACATAATTATAGCGTGTTCATGTTTTGAGGCGGCAGAGGTAAAGCCGAGCAACACAGACTGCTTACATTCAAGAATTGTCTGAGTCAGAGCTTCAGCACTGCCACTGATGGCCCCAGTGGCTGTCAGTCCAAGCTTCCCAGCTGGAGGGATAAGGTTTCAGTTGCTGGTATTAATTTCAATATCGTAACCTGGTTGACAGGCATGCATTCTACACAACTATAGAGACTACAATGGTGTGTGTGCATGTGCATGTGTGTGTGTGTGTGTGTGTGTGTGTCTATGTGTGTGTGTGTGTGTATGTGTGTGTGTGCGCGTGTGTGCATGTGTGTTGTGCATGTGTGTGTGTGTGTGTCTACCACCTGCCTGCCTGGGATGTTGCCTTCCCCACCACAAACACAGGGAGAGTCTGCCACTGCTCAGTCAGTACCTCCTGCCAGCCTGTAGAGTGTAGAGATTGACAAAGCACACACTGCATTTAAGGACTGGGTGGCATTCACGTCAGCCTTACCATCTGTTGTGTGTGACAGAGAATGGATGCAGGAGTCGACAGCTGTCTGGCTTGTGAGGATCATCCCTATCAATGGGAGAAGCATCTTCGCATACATAATACCAATTGGTACACGATCTTTCGGGGCGGGATACTCGAAGTAATCGACGGCCTGGTACCTGAAAACTTGGACGAGTCCAGCAATGCGGAGGCTAGTTCATGAGCCTGCATGAACTCAAACTGGAGCACCGGAATAAACTGTGGGTCGAACCCGGCCTGTCTCAGGGCCTGAAGGAAAGAAAATGCTCGTCTTTCCACATCCACTTGCCTCAAAGAAATGATCTGTGTCTATGCATTCATCAGCCTCACTCCCTCCCACCTTACCTACCACTGCGTATGGGTCGTCAGGACCTTTTCCCAAGCGGAAGATTACCACAGGCATCTTGGAGGCAGCCATCGTCTTTAGCCCCGCCCCTCTTATAATCACATGCAGGATTATTAATCGCACGTGAGCCTTGTAACTATGGTAACAAATACACTGGAAGGGGCTAAAGCGTACCAAAGATGTCAGACGTTGGTTCAGAAGATTTAGAAGACCAGGGACCCAATCTGGGGGTGAGGTGCAGTTAGGAGAGCAAATTCTTGCTTGTCCTTTAGCCTCTCTTGCATAAAATATTCAAGACATCTTGCATTGTGTTCGCGGCGCTCATAAGCTCCTGCCCTACTTCCTGCCGGACTTAGTAGGAAAAAAATCATATCTATGGTAGGGTTAGTGTGTGCACGATTTATGCCAATCCCCTCCACCAGACCTACGAGGGGGAGAGGAACGAAGCCAATCAGCGCCATGGAAAGGGACTAGCTACCCTCCCGAATGGAGACATCTATGATGGCAACTATGCCAACGGGAAGAGACATGGACAGGTGCAGTTCAGCAAAGACACTTGCAAGTGATGTAATCAGCAAGCAACATGTTGATGTAATGCCCTCCAGTTGCATGCCGTAGTGACAGATGCTAGGGCTATATTTACACCTTTAGTCTCGTGCCCAGACCACACCCCCTCATGTGGGCACGAGACTAGTATAGTGTATGCTGATTCGAGTACCACAATCAGCTGTCTTGGTCACAGTCTCTTGATAGCATGTTTCATGCCACAGTTCTGTTTTCCTTCTGGAGATGCTATCAGGCTCTGTCCTGGGTTCGAATCCCACTGAAGCCCTTGGTTTTTCTGCTGACGGGTGGTTCGCCTTAAATAAAGATGATGTCATATCGCCACTGGGGGCCCATGACCCGCACGAAAACCTTCTGTATTGGCATTCCTGGGTTATCAGAACTGAATACATAAATTTCACCTTCCCAGTGGCCACACCCACTTTGCAGGAGTGGGTGTGGCCATGCAAGACTTGGCCCTTAGCTTTAGATGTCTCAGTTCGTTCCTGCAGGGGGTGTACAAGTTCAAGTCAGGTGCCCGCTACACCGGGGAGTACGTAGAGAACAAGAGGCACGGCCAGGGTGTGTTCAACTTCCCCGATGGATCCAAATACGATGGTTAGTTCAGAGTATAGATTTGTGGCAACTGTGTGTATGGGTGTTATGGGAAGAACTGCCTCTTACTTTGTTCTAATGCTCACTCTAATTGCCAGGGTTTTCCTCTCAGAAATTGTTTCTTTCTGTTACTCATTCACCTGTAATTAGGAGAGTGGGCGGACCACGTGAGGAATGGCATTGGCATCTACACATACACCAATGGGGACACGTATGAGGGAGAGTGGAGCAACAACATGAGACACGGACAGGGGACGTACACCTACGCTGACTCTGGAGTGAAGGTTGGACGGTGAAATGTTGTGTTTGAGGGGTCAGAACCAGAGCAGGCTGACCCACATTATAGTACAAACATACAATGCATTTGATTGACCGCATTTTATTCTCTTTGACATGCAACATAATTATTTGGCCCCACTCTGGACCTTATGTTGTGACAGTTCTCACCAAATACGTACATACACACACATGCACACATGCACACATGCACACCACACACACACAACACAAACACACACATGAACTACACAAACACTCACATTCACAGTACGTAGGGACATGGCAAAACGGGCGGAGAGAGGGAGTGGGAGAGTTGATATTTGCCAACTACAAGTACAAAGGGAACTTCACTGGTGACCAGGTACGTTCATCCGGTCATTACACTGAAACATTCTCAGGTGTGAGACGCCTTTGTCACTGCACTGGATAATATGTGTAGGTCAATGCTATAACATTTGATACACCACCTGTTGTTTGTTGTTTACTGGTTTGTTTGTTTGTTTGTTTGTTTGTTTGTAGCCTCTTGGACAGGGAAAGTACACATTTGACATTGGCTGCCAGCAGAGTGGAGATTACGTCATTGATAAAACTGTAAGTCATCATTTCTGCTCAATAGTTACCGCGTGCACGCATGTGCGAAGCGGGGTTAAGCAAAAATACCAATCTCCACCTCTTAGTGATGACAGAGTTCCTTCAAGAACAGGAAATGTACTGCAACTTCATTCATGCTTCGAGATGACCGCTCTTATCCCACCATTTTTATACTTCACAGACGTTGTGTTTCAGCTGTTCTTTCCAGCTATTTCCTATTATTTGGCCCCGGGCACCTCTTCAGCTTCACAATCAAAAAGTTGTTGTATATACGGCAAGCGATCACTCCCACACCTTGGATACAGCAATACACGAGCGCAGTATACGCGATAGCACATGTTCGATGCACATCAACAGAGATGTCACGTCGATTGTAGCTGCCTGTAGACGTTCCGGGCGGGGTATGCACTCTATAGTTATCACAGGCAATGAGATCGTCACCAGTCTACTAATTGTAAACTCTGTCCCAAAATAATTGCTCCACATAATATGCTTTATACGGCAGGCCTACCCGGTTTTCCAGTTTGGAACTTTGGAATGAGGTTATGTCATTCACACACACACTTACATCACCATGGTCGCACACAAACACAATCCCTGTACATATGTACAACCTTTGTTGACGATGAAAGGAGGGTTGCAGAATGACATTAAAGCTGAATGCATCATGCACAAACACACCTGCACACACACACACACACACACACACACACACACACACACACACACACACACACACCACACCATGTCAGATGAACGAGGAGGAGGAAGAGGGAGAAGTGACTACGACAGTCAGATGGAGGGGCGCCCAGACATCCATCTCCACACAGTAGACATCAGCCAAAACACTCACACACACAACAAACTAATCTATGATGTTTAATAACTCCTGCTGTAAATTGTACAACTGTACTTTCCCATTAATTTTCATGGATGAATTTTCATGGATGAATTTTCATGGATGAATAAGGTAAGGGCTGGGGGATTTCTGGACAGTAGGGGATTTCTGGACAATGTCATGGCCCTAGCGCATTCCCTCTCTAGGAGCAGTATCAAAACAAAATTTAACAAAATTAATGTCCAGCGTCAGAAGTTCGAAAGTACGGTGTGCATGCACTCTTACTGAAGGGGTGACTGTGAAGGCCATGCAGTACTACACTACTGCCATGGCAGCCTGCAGCTGGAGTTAGGTATTGTGAACTGCAACTGTACTGATGGGCTGCAGATTAGTGGTATTACACTGCAGATCAGCCCCTCCCCCCGGCTTTTGTGTAGCTCTACTTCCGGCGGAAGCAGGGAGTTTGGGAGGGGCGCGGCGTTCCAGGCACCGCCCTTATTGATCGTGCTAGCTAGCTAGGTCACGACGTCTCTGCGCAGGTATAGATACTTCTGGTCTGATCCTTCAGAACTGTGTGCAGTACACCTGCTAAAGATTGTGGAGCTAGACGGAAAGAAACCGACTCTCGGGACGTTAAAATTGGTGCTGCTATTTACTACAATACATTTTCTGACGGATCATCGAGAGAGGACGGAGTGATGTTACCGACAAGAGGACTGGCAGTGCTGTCGGCCTTGTTGGCCCTCGCGTCCTGCCAGGGACCCAAGGTGCGCGCGCCGAATAGTTTTGTTTGTTGTTTATTGTTTATTGACAGTACGGTACAGTTTGTTTTCACATGCCGCTATAGTAAACTCAAGAAGGTTGTTAGAGAGGTGATCGTAGATTAGTATGGGTCTGCGGGCTGACTGTGATACAACATTAGTGCAAGGCTGAAGTGGTGGATCAATTACCTGCCTCGAAAACACACATACACCAGCACAACGTGGACACTGTTTCACCTTTCACCAGATCTTTCACCACACCAGCAGCTAAATTCCAAAGAAACTGCTGGAATGTTTGATGTCCTTTGTGCTTAAAGCAATGGCACTCTTCTTAGCCTCGTTCCCAGGCACTCGGCAGTTACCGAGCGCCTGGGAACAAGGCTACACTCTTCTCAGTAACTAGCAGCTCACTGACACCCCACCATTACATAACTTGTAGATAGATAGATATATAAATAGATAGATATGCCTAAATTGATTGATTCAACAGGAATGTCTCATCAGCCATTTCGCTATACTACCATTGCCTGGTCTACCCGAGACAAACAGCATATTATATTTCCACGCAAAAACAAAAAGCATTGTTCAGAATTGAAAATTCAAGTTGTGTCTCTGGTCGTTGAGTGGTTGTGCAAGGGAGTGACACCACCCATAGACGCCGTAGTCACAGCTGCGACCGGGGTCAAGAAAACAAAATCTTGACCGTCATTTTTGCAGCTTGACACATCGCAGAAAGACTCTTTGACTCTTTGACTGCGCTGTATTTCAGCCGTTGACTGCTTGACCGCCAATAGTATACGGAAGAATGCGTAGCGACTCCACCCCTTCCTTAGTAGGGTCAAGATTTGCCAATAAGCCGGTCGCAGCTGTGACTATGGCATCTATGGGAGTGTCAACCCCTTGTTGTGACTGGCCTCCTCTTTCTCTCTTTCCTCAGAATCTTCTGCCCCTGCAGGAGCAACCTACAAACCAAAGTGCATGTAAGCATGTGTGTGTGTGTGTGTTTACAGACCGTGGACATGGCACTGTGCTTGCCGGACATGACAATACAGTAACAGTCCTGTCACAAGTTGCTTCATGTGATTGTTGCACTTGTTGCGATTGTAGTGCTCACATGAGAGAGTGTCGGCACTCTGTCATCTTGGGAATGGACCCAAACAAGTGGAATTGCATTCCACACTTCATTTTCGGCAAATTGTGCTCATAGTTACACATTAAGTCCATCTGGTGTGCTTATGGGAGCCATAGTTCTAGGAATTCTCCCACAGTTCTAAGTTTTATCATTCATGGCGACCCCCTATCGCTATTTCTGGCTGATCCGACGCCCACACATCCCGCCCACACATCCCATGAATGCAACCAGGTCAGGCCAATTCACATTGCATGTGCCTAATCACTTCAATCACCACCTCGTGATTCCACTCGGAACAATTGCATCTCAATAAACAAAGTACAGTATGGGAGTCATGAATATGATTATACAGGTGGCACACCTGGACATGCAGAATTGACAAATCAGAGGGTCACATTTGACGTTTAGACAGAAAACCCTATTTATTATTAGCCTCGTTCCGGCCAACTTTGTTGCAAAAGCCTGGGATAGCGAGTGACATCAAATAAGATAGAGAGGACTTTCTAGTTAGTTAGTTGGACATTAACATTTATACCTAGTTTTGTGATGAGGCAGCATTATAGTTTTGCCCCCATCAAGAAAGCCAGTCTCAGCAGACTTAGATTTGGGCCTATGGGATGCATGATTGCTCCCCCCCCCCCCCCCCCCCCCCCTCCATACTGGAGGATAGTGAACTGTCTGACCTGCAGCACCCTCCAACAATGGTTGTCTCAACCTGTACTGGGGTCACTGAAAGTTCACTCAGCTATGTACACATAATACAAGCAGGAAACAATGATGGTTGGACTGGTTTTGGTTGTGTAGTAGATATAATATACATTCAGGGTTTCATTTGGGGGCAGGCGGCATTCACCCAACTCGGAACAAACCCAATTCTTTCACATGTAAAAGACCATTAAATTTCTTTCCTGTGTACAAACAAACTACACCTGCAGTCAGAAGAATGCTAGTGCTGCAGACTATTGTTTGTGTGCTGTCTGGAGCAAAATTAGTTTATCCTAGTTGTGATTGTGTAGTGAAATGATCAGCGCCATGTTGCTGAGTAGCTGGTTGGTTGCCAATGACCTTCAGTTGAGAGTAATTCAATTATGGCTATTCAGTTTATGGTTTGAGAAATGTCCCACCTGACCTACTTCATTGGATTCAATTCATGTGAATGAATGTGAGGTATGTCATCTAAGCATCATAGCATGCTTGGTGCATACAGTGGCGGGTGGTGTTAATAAGTGTGGTATCCCTTGCAGCCATTTGTTGGAGGGTGTTATCCAGGTACAATCAACCTCCATTACCCTCTCCTTCCCTTCCCTCCTTTCTCGCTCCCTCCCCTCCTTTTTCCCTCTCCTCCCCCTCCCTCCCTTTCCCTCCTATCCCCCCTCCCTTCTCTCCCTCCCTCCCTCTCCTCCCTCCCTCCCTCCCTCCCTCCCTCCCTCCCTCCCTCCCTCCCTCCCTCCCTCCCCTTCCCATATTTTCTCCTCTTGCTCTCAGCTACCCCTGAAGTCACAATCCCACTGGATTTTCTCGTGATGCAAGGCGATGAAGATTTCACGTTCATGTTTGGTTTTCATCTACTGGAAAGTCTTCGAAACATTCGAATGGAGTGTGAGATTATCAAGAGCCAAGAGGAGATCCAGTTTTCCAATGAAATGAAGGACATGGTCCGTTACCGCAAGGAGATGGAATCCGCAGTTCCAAAGTCTGAATTTGAGGATCTTGCAGAAGAAAACAGAGCCTCCATTGAGAAAAATTTTGATGAAGCTTTTGAAGCTATCGAGGTTGACAGAACGAGGAAGCTGCAAGACCTTCAGGCCCAATGCGACCTGAGGATTGATACGCTCCTTTCCGATCGGAGGAGGGAAGCCTTGACCTACTCTGATTACCTCATGCGGACAAACGCTGTCCAGTTTGCGCAGCTGCTGTATGCTATCAGTGGCTACCGCCAACAGCTGCAGAATGGACTCGTTGGCTGCATGGGGTACTATCGAGCCATGGGACAGAGCCGCTCGGACGGGGGGATGGAGGATCCCCACGAGTTGTGCTACGGGGTTGAAATCGATCTCCTGGTGGTGTTCATTCAGCGAATTGTGACTGAGAGCACAGAGCGTTCAAGGAATTTTTTTGGCGATGACGAAGATTATGGGGTGGATGGAAGTGCAGAAGAGGAACCTCCTCTACCTAGGAGACCCGCCCCCATCCCTATGATTGATCCCGAGCAGCCAACCAGACTACCGCTACCCGCTGGTGTAGAATCCGCGACGACAGACAAAGCTACTACCACAGACGCGGTGGAGACAGAGATGGAGGCGAAGGATGAGACCACCGACCCTCCCACCACCCCTCCCACTACCACCCCTCCCACCACCACCCCTCCCACCACCACCCCTCCCACCACTCCTCCCACCACTGAACCCCCAGAAGCCACAACAGTGCACACCCGTCACCACCATAAGCACCGACCAAGCCCTCGTACTGAAGGTAAGCGATATATTGATTAGCTTTGCCCTTGCTCACGTGTCATTTCTAGCTCGTGTTTCAGGATGGATAAAAGGTTACATCTTCACTAACTACATAGATAGATAGATAGATAGATAGATAGATAGATACATGCATGCATACATACATACACACATACATACATACATAGATGCAAAACTAGATAGATGAAGAACTACATACACATGTAGAGAACTAGATAGCTAACTAAATAGATGGACAGGTGTTAGATGGTTGGGGGTCAGACAAGATGCTATCATTTTGTGTGATGCAATGCGAGTCATTCCGAGTGGATTACCAATACACTGCTGCGTGGTTGTACACAAGTAGCTGTGCATGTGACCAAGCAGCTGTGCATGTGACCAAGCAGCTGTGCATGTGACCAAGCAGCTGTGCATGTGACCAAGCAGCTGTGCATGTGACCAAGCAGCTGTGCATGTGACCAAGCAGCTGTGCATGTGACCAAGCAGCTGTGCATGTGACCAAGCAGCTGTGTATGTGACCAAGCAGCTGTGCATGTGACCAAGCAGAATAGACTTGTCTACCACACTCAAGTGTTTAGGATGTCAAGAGAGCGATTGAGCCAAATTGATCCCCAGCACTAGAGCTATACTGTGGCATCACATGACCAGGATCATGCTAAATTTGCATACCACATGTGATCCTGTCCTAACCCCCCCCCCCCCCCCCCCCCCCCCCCTCGTGTGCCATTCTCCCATTCCCTTCCCCAGGCTACCCTGACTGGGCTGACGATGCCTTCAATGCTGTTGAGTTCTACCGCAGCCAGGACCCTCGTCAAAAGCCCCACGCACCTGAATTCCAAACAGCGCCCCCAGAGACACCTACAATTGCAGAGCAAACCCATCCCCCAACTCCCCCAGTTCCCAGACCCTCGATTGGCCGACCACTCGACATTCATGTAATGACTCCAGTACCCCCTGAAGAGCCGACCACTGAAAGCGAGTCCATACCTAGACCCTCGATCGGCCGACCACTGGACATTCATGCAATGACTCCAGTACCCCCTGAAGAGCCGACCACTGAAAGCGAGTCCATACCTAGACCCTCGATCGGCCGACCACTGGACATTCATGTAATGACTCCAGTACCCCCTGAAGAGCCGTCCACTGAAAGCGAGTCCATACCTAGACCCTCGATCGGCCGACCACTCGACATTCATGTAATGACTCCAGTACCCCCTGAAGAGCCGACCACTGAAAGCGAGTCCATACCTAGACCCTCGATCGGCCGACCACTGGACATTCATGTTATCACTCAAGATAGTCCGACTACTGGAGGAGTGACAGAAGATCCAAGTGACAGACAGACACCCCCGAGTGACGGTTCGCCTGAGACCACCCCGGAAGGACCAACCACCACGGACTCCGAGGAGGAGGTGGACGTGGAGTTGAACATCCCTGGTGTTGGTTCAATTGATGTTGATGTTGGCGCAGGTGGGGTGAGGATCAATGGAGACTTGGAGAACCCCACTGGTGAGAACTGTAGCAGTCATTACCCCTTAATTTGAGGAATGCTAAGGCAAAACAAATTGGATTATTATTTTTGTCATGGTGACAAAACAAAGGCTGTATTGACCCTAGCATGGGAATTTGGAGATTGCCTATGAACATGGTGTCAAGGAGAGGGTGTGGTTGTCAAGGGACGTGAGGGTTAACGTGCTGTGCTAATATTGGTACTGCCAAGTCAAAGCTATCCATCTGTTCAGCACCTGGTTAATGTAACAGCTAGCTAGTTACTCCTTACTACCGGATGTGGCCTTCTCAAGTATACACACACAGGTTCGCCCCACAATGTCATGCATTCTTCTGTTTGATCTTGCACGCTGCAGGTACAGTGGAGATTATTGACACGGCCGAACCTGAGGAGATTGTTATTGACCCATCAGAAGGTACAGCTATAGACTGTGATGATGTCATGGGGTCAGCCAGAGTACATGATGACGTCATCATCATTCCGCTGCAATGACGATGATGTCATCATGTGCTCTTGGGTCAGCATTATGGGTATACCAAGCTTGCTTGAATGGAAACACCAAATGGTTCATCCACGAAATGATGGCTACGTACACTGCAAAGGTTGTGGTGCATATAGAGGGGTGTGGTTTCATTTAAAATTGGCTGCCATCTTGGAGAGGGGGCCATGTCAGTGAGTAGTAGAATCTACACGAGAGCATCACAGAAGCAGAGGGAACCCTCAACAGCGCTTACTATACATGCTTTTGTACCCCAAGATGGCGTTCAGTTGCAAAACCCTCTATAGCACCATCAGAGGTCTACTTCATGCATTACACAACCTGTCTTCCTCTCCTTGTACACAGAAACTGACCAAGATGACTCAGCCTTCAGCTATGCCAACTACATTGTGACGTACGTCTTCGTGACGATCGGCGGTCTTCTGGTCGTCACCATTTTCTTCCTCATCATTGCCATCCTTGTGGTGAAACACAGAAACAGAGAGCGTGATACCCCACTGCTTTCCGAAGAGAAGAAGATTGCAATTATGAAACAGACTGGCTACGTGAACCCAACGTACAAATTCTTTGATCAAACAGTTGAGACTTGAACACCTAATGTGTTGTAATGCACTGACATTCCCTGTGTGCACATGCAATGTCTACGTATTGTGCAACCACTTTCAAGCTTCTCTGATTTTAATTGATGTTGTGATTCCAAGTTATTGATCATATATGTGTATATACTAGAATCTGATGTTGTTTGTGCAGCCTACTGTATTATTGTGTTGTAATCTTTCGGTTCGTTGGAAAAAAAAATCGACGTGAAGATGGATTGATTGAGCCTGCCTATATGGGGTCACTTTCCCCCCCTATTCAATTTTGCATGAGACACCTCGTATCCAGGCCCCTGCCCAGCTTTTCATTGCTTGCAGTACCACAACTGAAAGCAGTGTGCGGGCCTAGTAACTATAGGCTACCATGCACTTATAATTCACCACAATATATAGACCATCATGACATTGTATATGTGCATGAGATGGTCTGGCATCATCTGAGTTGTGGATGCTCCGTGATGAACCTGGGAATGAGAGCTCATTGGGGCGCAGTGCATGTGTACTCTTGCACAGCTCGTGTACCTACATGTACCAGCTTAATAGCGCTTGGCCGGGGTTAGTCTCGCGGGTTACACTCAACATGTATCAGCAAAACATTTTTTGACCGAGAATACTAACCAAATCACCATAGTCCATTATGCAAACCACGCTAAGCAACCATCCTATGCACCCAACCAGTCATGTCCCCACCGCAGCCCCAACACCAATGCTCCCATCCCAACCCCACCCCAGCCACACCCCCCATGCTCCCACCCCAGCCACACCCCCATGCTCCCACCCAGCCACACCCCCCATGCTCCCACCCCAGCCACACCCCCCATGCTCCCACCCAGCCACACCCCCCATGCTCCCACCCCAGCCACACCCCCCATGCTCCCACCCCAGCCACACCCCCCATGCTCCCACCCCACCCCCCATGCTCCCACCCCACCCCCCATGCTCCCACCCCACCCCCACTTACCATGGCGGTGAAAGGTATTCAGCTAGGGTAAGATTAGGGTGAGGGCTCACCTCACCTTAGCCTCACCCGAGCTAAACCTAGCCCGAATGGCTTAGACACAAATGGACTCTCCTTTTATACTCGCTGACGCCTAGCTGCTGGCAAGAATCACGCTCATCTCTGTCCACAGTTGACGCGTGCACAAGGAAATTTCCCGCCATAACTGAATAATCGCAGATGCGAACCAATCAGATCGCAGCATTACGGTGCATCAGCCAACGTATGCAAACGTAATGCTGCGATCTGATTGGTTGGCATCTGCGGTTGTTCAATTTTGGCGGGTGCACGCGTAAACTGTCAACAGAGATGAGCGTGATTCTGTCTCTGTCGTTTTTCTTCGCTCACCGATGCCGTTGGCCTTTGGCCTCCTCTGGTAGGCCCTCTGCCATTGGCGCTCCCTCTGTTGAAGCACTTGTAGTTGACTCGGATCCGAATGCTGTTCCGTAGGCAAGTAGCTAGCTAGGATGGTGCCCAGACCCGACAAGGCTTGGCGTCTACAGATAGGAATGGTGGCGTGGTTGTTGCTGTGACAGTTGGGCTCGAGACTCCATTTCTGTTAGCAGTCCATCTGGCCGAATGTAAGCGAAGAGAGAGAATGGGAGGGAGGGGAATGGAAGACATGGAGGAAGATGTCAACTGTCCTGTATGCGTAGTAAAAAAAACCCCTGCGGAGATAGCCACCATGGTCATGCTAGTTTAGTAGGTAGTTATAAATCTAGTTAGCATTGTATTAATTTGTAACCTGCCAGTGAAATAGGTCTACTGTGCTTCTCACTCTTTAGGAGAAGACTGAGGAAGAGATGAGGGAGTTGGCAGATCGATGGCCTCCTTGGATAAATGGAGAGTGAGTGTTGTGTGGCAGAAGAGGAGAATTAAGACTAGTGGTGTAGGTATAGTGAAGAGTGCATGGATGATACTCGTATTCAGTACATAGCTCTTAAAACTGAGGAAGTGGATGTGAAGTAGCTAGCCCATTGAGTTTGTGTCATGGTAGCTATATAGTTAACATCACTGTCTAAATCTGGTGCATGCAATATAACGTTCGAAACTTTGCACTCGTTTCCAGACATCGTACTGTAAATCTCCGCCGTGTCTGGTACTGAGAAGTTCAGGTTGCTGTTTGATGGACGATGGTGACAACAAAGACACAGACCGCCGCTCGTGACCTACCTATTCATTGCCTAGAGGCCTAGAGTGAAATGTCTACCTCTGTACCTCCTCAGTGGCGTCAGCAAAGACAAACACCGCTACTGGACCTACCTATGCATCGAACTCTGAGCTGTACATGACGAACACATGGTGTGCTGGACTAGTGTGCTGCATGCATATAGATTGTGTGTTGAGGTAAGTCGGGGTAATTTCGGTCACGGTTTATTTCCGGTCACGAATGGCTTCTCTATTCTAAAAGCTACGTTTCAGCCAAAACTATGGTGTGTGCAGATAGAGGCAACACTCAGCTATAACATATCTGTCGGCAAAATCGAGACCTTGCGTCCTTTGCGCGTATCTGCCTAAGTGACCGGAAATACCAGGTGACCGAAATTACCCGGACTTACCTTACCTGCCATGTCACCGCTATAGACTGCTTCAGCTAGCCTGACTCGTAGTTCCTGTGTTGTGCATATGTTATATTTCTGGGGCGTTGTGTTGCGCTCATGATCATGCAGATGACAGTCTTGTAGCTATATAGAACTGTTTCACATGCATGTGCACTCGCTCACGCTCGCCCCACAATGTTGCACATTCCACTAGTTATAACTTAATTGGGGCGAGCCTGAGCGAGCCCCACACTAGCGTCACTGGTACCGAGACTATCAAGCTACCTGCAGCTGTTCGACGAACGATGGCGACAGCAGAGATGGAGACCACTCGTGGACATTGGCTAGAGCATCACGAACATTCTTCCTCCTCGGTGGCGACACTGACAATTGTTAAGACGGAGACTGAGCTTGTGGACCTAGCTTCATGCATGATACCACCATGGCCGGGGTGACGTTGGTCAGTGCTAGTAGACTGCTTCAGCTAGCTAGCTAGCTATTAACACTAACCTGACTCACAGTAGTCTCGGTCCCAGACCCAACCAACCCCAGCATGGATCGCTTTTAGTATTTATGTATGTTTCAAGAGTGCCATAATTTCTGTGCTCATTGCCTGGTCACATTCTGATGACAATCATGTGAATGCAACTGCTCCGACTTGCATGCCCTGCATGCTCATGCATTTCG
The DNA here is from genome assembly GCA_963931865.1 of Axinella damicornis. NCBI lineage: Eukaryota > Metazoa > Porifera > Demospongiae > Axinellida > Axinellidae > Axinella > Axinella damicornis. Next base: position 19,115,647 of record OZ007507.1, on the reverse strand, counting down.
CTCCTCCAATGTCCTGCATTCCACTAGTATATTCTCTATTATATACTGAGAAACACCTCCACAATCATGCTGTGCACCCTATAGCCATAACCATAATTTCCAGCCCGATTTTTAGCTATACCATTATTATGCGGTGTAATATGTGACGTCACAATTGTAAACGCGCGCGCACGTGGATATCTATTGGTCAGCGCAGCGATGGCGGGTAGTTCTGTGTCGTATCGCGAAGCCTCCCCGTCCTGCCTCTCTCTGGGTAGTTTTCCCTGGCGGGAGGTGGCGCTTGAGGGCCTGCCCGGTGTCTCCTCCAGCGTAGCGGCTGGGAAGACCGAAGCGCGGGAACTAGCGGGAGGGTTCCACTACAAGGGCAGCGCACTGGTCGCCTCCCCCTGCAGGAACAGGTTCATCCTTTGGTGAGCTCTAGCTGCGTGTTATGAGCAGCAGCTGTATCGCTTGGCAATAGGAGAATTGTATGCATTGTTTTCCCAACGATTGTAGTGCGCTCTATTTAGAATGCGTAGCTAGAGCCGGAGAAATTTCAGAACATGATATTGGGCTATTCCATTAAATAAGGCTACACCCCCCATTGACGAGGAACTAATTTGTCCTACGGGGATTCGCCGAGTTTCCATATTCTGTTGTAAATTTTCTGTAATTTTCCGCATATTTCCATGTACTAATGTCTGTCGCACGGTGTAGAAGGCGCATTTTCTGTCCCGGGGTACGCAAATAGCTAACTCGGCAATAGGGGGTGTATCCTTTATTAATGGAATAGCCCATTTATGTTCCTTGCTCTTGTGTAGGCACTATGAGGACAACACGCTGAGGCTGCTGGAGGTTTCGTTGGACACAGACCTCGCACGCAATGCCCTCAAGTTGGTGCTGAGAGGTCCAGGTACCCTGCTGCCTGATGTGAGCATTCTGGAGCTGGGGAACGTTCATGTGGTGGTGCTGTTTGCGACGGCCTCTACTGTCTTCAGATTGATGTTGCCGCATCCCGAGGTGGTCATCAAGGTACGTGTATGAGCTGCTCTGGTGTCCAGTTGACTAGCTGTGTTGGTGAGTACATTGTGCATGTGTGTGTGTGTGCAGGGGTGGGGTTGGGGGGGGGGGGGGGGGGGGGGGGGGGTGAATCTTTGTGCTGTGTGTGTGTGTGCAGGGGGGAGTGATTCAGTGTGCTGTGCAATGTGTGCGTTCTTTGTTTCTGTGTATGCTGTGTGTGATTGTGTGTGTGTGATAGTGTTCACTTGTACCCTGGCGTGGGTGTGGGTGACTCCGGGTAGCACCTAGCTTAGCCAGATGTGGCTTGCAAATCCTCCTATGTCCCTAGGACCCGAAGTTGGCAGTCGTGGAGAGAGGGAGTCCAACCGTCTGTGCTGGCCTTTGCCAGCACAGAGAGCTTCAAGGGATCCAACATGGCTGCAACCTTCAGCCAGCCCTCCAGGTATGGGAACATGCTCAGAGCTGAAAACCTTGTACTCTACATCCCTCCTCCCCTCCCTCCTCCCTCCCTCCCTCCCTCGCAACCTTCCCTCCCTCCCTCCCTCCCTCCCTCCCTCCCTCCCTCCCTCCCTCCCTCCCTCCCTCCCTCCCCCTCCCTCCCCCTCCCTCCCTCCTCCCTCCCTCCCTCCCTCCCTCCCTCCCTCCCTCCCTCCCCTCCCCTCCCCTCCCCTCCCTCCCACCGTCCCTCCCTCCCTTCCTCCCCTCCTCTCCCTCCCTCCCTCCCTCCTCCCTCCCCCCCTTGCAACCCTCCCTCCCCCCTCCCTCCCTCCTCCCCTCCCCCCTCCCTCCCTCCTCCCCTTCCCCCTCCCTCCCCCTCCCTCCCTCCTCCCCTCCCCCCTCCCTCCCCTCCCTCGCAACCCTCCCTCCCTCCATCTCCCGTCCCTTCCTCCCCTCCCTCCCCTGTCCCTTCCCCCCTCTCCCTCCCTCCCTCCCTCCCTCCCTCCCTCCCTCCCTCCCTCCCTCCCTCCCTCCCTCCTCCCATCCCTCCCCTCCCAGCATGGTTGCTGTTACTGGATGTAGTAGTTGGATATCAACGAGTGGGTTGACGACCTTTGCCCTCCCCTCCCCCACCGGTACAATCTTCCTAGTACAGCTGCCCCCTCCAAGTTCCCATGGTGAGTATGGATAGATATGTGGATATTAAGTTCTGTGAGAATAGATAGATACATATATATGTACTTGGTTGTCGTTGTCATATCAACAGGTTTAGATGCACAGGATTTCAGTACAATGTACATATATGTGTGAGTGTTTGTGGGCCTGACGCTACGAACATATTGAAAATACCACTGTAATGCACGTCCAGAATGTCCCATGATGGGAAAGGGTGTTGGTGAGTTACTGTCTCTAGACTAGTGGTATTTGAGTGTCTCTGACATAGACAATCCATTGGTTGCTTAGCGACAATGAGATTTGATTACCCAATCAGTACCCCACGTGGTGTAGCTGCGTAGAAACTGCTCACCATACAGTCATGTTACGGATGGCAATGTCAATAAGAGAAGATGCCCTCTGATTATGTCATCATGACATTACTCCCAGTAATGGCATGCCCTCTGATTACATCATAATGGCATGATGCTAAACATTTTCAGGTCTTCCCATCCGCACCGAGTTGAAGGAGACTTCAGTGATGCACAAACTCTGGAGCAGTTTCATGCCAGCATCCATCAGGTAGAGAGAGAGAGAGAGAATGAGTAGTGTGTCTCATACCCAGGCCACCTTCCACGTGGCCTGGGTATGAGACAATTAAGATCAACACTAGTTAGAATCTTTGCGTAAATCCGAGGTCACTTCTTGCTTTCCTTTCCCCCTCCTCTGTCCCTCCCTCCCTCCCTCCCTCCCTCCCTCGACCCTCAGGGGTGGTGGAGAGGTGGAGGATGCCCCTGTGAGTGTGGTGATGCATGTGTTTGGTAGGGAGACCATCGTTGTGGCACTGTGTCGTGACCTCACCATCAAGCTGTGGTCGTGCCAGGTCAGTACGTGTCTAATAGTGAGTGAGAGGACATCGGTCATACCAATAAGGTTATTGCTGGATGGCTGAACTTGAGAAGTAGGAATGGTGCATATTAATGGCACTTCTATTCCCCCCTCTTCCTATCCTCCCACCCACCCCACCTTCCCTCCCCTCCATCCTTCTCTCGCTCCTCTCTCTCTCCCCTCCTTCCCTCCCTCCCTCCCTCCTCCCTCCCTCCCTCCCTCCCTCCCTCCCTCCCTCCCTCCCTCCCTCCCTCCCTCCCTCCCTCCCTCCCTCCCTCCCTCCCACCCTCCCTCCCTCCCTCCCTCCCTCCTCTCCCTCCCTCCTCTCCCTCCCTCTCTCCCTCCCTCTCTCAATCAGCAAGCCGAGTGCCTGATGACGCACAGTTTAACTGACTACCTCCAATGTGAAGATGACCTGGCAGCAGGAAGAGGTACAGTGTGAATTGTATTGCATAACTGCACTGTACGATGAGCATAGTGTGTGGACGATGTTGTGTTTAATGTTGTGTCTTTCTTCAGTTGACCAGTTGCTGTTGAAAAAGGCTCCCAATGGAACCACGACATCCCTGAGGTTTGGTGTCTACATGGCCGTCAGCGGAGCTCCCCAGGTACATGTATCACACACACACACACACACACACACACACCACACACACACACACACACCACACACACACACACACACACGTACACGCGAGAGAGACTTACCTGTAACTTGCATGTGTGCTTCTCTTCCAGATCTCCATGTTCCAGCTGCTTCTGATGGATAACCAACTCATGCTGAACAACCTTCATGACTACAGCTGCCCGCTGGTAGGCGCTAGCTCATACTGAGCTCATGCTTCTGACGTCTGGATCTAGCATCTCGACAACCATTCCGTGGCATCCCTACCATTGCATCTGTTAAGCTAGATATAGTGACATGGTGGCACTGTGTCGCATATGAATCCTTCGGGCGTTCCTTCCAGTTCTTCTCCAAGGTTGCAAGATAAATCTTGGAGCTGGCCGAGGCTAAAGACATGCTGTTTCATTTTGAAGTTGGTCGCCATGGTAACCACGGTTACATGGTTACTGACCCATCTGCACAAGCACAATAGACATCATCTGTCGTGTCTCTGGTTTGGTCCCCCTCAGAACTGCACTCTGATCGACTTCCAGCCCAGCAACCGTGAGGTGTGGGGTGTGTGGAGGAGGAGGAGGAGGGGAGGGGTGGAGGGGGAGGAGACCCTGGTGCAGCGAGCTGTCTATGATAGGTGAGTGCACGGTGTGACCCTCGTGGTCAAAGCGTAGATGAAAGTTTCTTCCCCCAGTGACTCTCCAAGTTGGCGGACAGTGTCCCTCTCTCCTCCCTCCGCACGAGAGGTGTTCATCCCACCCCACCTGGAACCAAGGGTATGGTGTGCTCCATAGCAACATGCATGTACCAATAGTTTACTGGGATATACTGAAGAATCCATCTTCATGTGTCCGATACCCATGTACCGTATTTCCTTGTATTTCTCGAGTAAGTGCCATCAAGCTGGAGGCGTAGCCTGGTGTGGCCATGAGCTGTTCGGTTTGAGATCTGCCTCGTGGCAGCAGCCATGTCTGAGCAATACAAGTCGTCCTGTGTTGAAATTAAGTTGAGAAAGCAGAAATGAGGTCAAGTAGTGAGAGAAGTCAGTGTGGCTGCTAGAATGGTGTAGCCAGATAGGCAAGGTATACTCTCAATGAAGTCTGTTATAACCCCCTGGCCACGTTTACATACATGTACTACCCTCATTGTAACGCTGTATCGAAAGTGTTTTAAATGCCCGGACCTCTATTAGGGAAGCTGGTATGGTTTAACCTAGTAAGCTGATGTGTATTCTCGTCATGTACGAGTACTGCCTTTCCTTGCATCCCTAAGTAGTCTACTTTGTTTCTCCTCATTTCCATGGCTACAGGAGGTTTATCTCAGAGAGCTGCTCCACCCCGGCAGGTTCTCAACCCTCGCTCTCTGCAAGGCTCTGGAGGTACTGCACGCAGAGCGATACACATACACACAAGAGCAAGAAGATTAATGTACTGTACATGTAGCAGAACAGCAATGAGTAGAGAAAGAATGTACACCCCCCCCCCCCCCCCCCCCCCTCCCGGTCGTATACTGAACTGTTTGTGCTATTATCACTACCCTGTTCACTATCTCCTAGTTTGTAGGAAGAGTTCTTTACCTCTGTCCCCACACACAGCTGTATGGAGGTGCTTCGGTGAAGGAATCTTCGGTCACTCTTCAGGAGTTGGGACGAGAGGCAACGACTCGTGTAGAACGAGAGGTGAGACCGTGAGAGGTAACCATATACATGTACACAGCTGGGTGGAGTAGTCAGTGGTTCAATTGAAAGAGAGCTCTTTCTTTCCAGGCCGTTTTGGGGTCTCAGTTACACACGTACATACCAATTTGGTATGTACGTAATATCGTCTCACCATGGCAACCAACTCATTGTCTACATGTATGTCTAGTACCAGAAATGTCAATGCTACTCAGTAACTCAACTACAGCCTTACCTGGTTTCAGCTCAGAATGACTCGTTACTATAGCATTGACTAGCACTACCCCCCCCCCCCTCTCACCCCCTTGAATCTTTGCTGCCCCTCTTGATAGACACCAAAAAACTGTTATGTATGCTAGGCAACTCTGCTTCCCCATTACTTTGCCGCGCAACAATTTCGCCACCCCCTTGACTAAATGAGACACTGCTTTTGGTGCAATTTTCATGTATCTATTCAATGATTATGTCATAGATCATTTGCAGCCGTGTTGGTGTCCACAGAGTTGATTGCCTGTTCCTCCTGCCTGCAGCTGCTGGCGTCGGCGAGCTCCTACGACCTGGACCTTGAAGGGTACAGAGAGCTGCAGCTGAAATGTTGGTCCAAGTTCTATGGCTGCTGTCACGAGTACCAGGGGGTGAGGTCAAAGTCCATGAATAGAATGTACTTTGAGTGGCAGCTGCATTCTTGGTATACCTCTCCACCATCACACTCACTCCACACTGTCACACTGTCTGCTCACACACATACACACCCTCCCCACCACCACATTCCACACCTCCACACACACACACACCACACACACACACACACACACACCACACACACACACACACACACACACACACACACACACACACACACACACACACACACACACATGTTCACACATGCTTACAATGTATGCACACACAGCTTCTCTCTCGCCCGCTGAGTCTGTTTCACGACCCCTCCACTGGCATGGCCGCTCTCGTCCAGAGAGGAACGGTGTCCTTCCTGCATCCCGCCAGCCCAGTGGACTGCCTGAGGGACGGGGGACAGCACCAGCTGACACAAGGTACGGTGCTGGTGGTTCATGAAACTCTGACTACCTCCAGTAATCTCCAGTAATCTCCGGTAATCTCCAACATATTCATTATCACGCACAGTAAGGACCAACTCATGATCATCTCTCAGTTGAGATATGCCAAAACTGGTTCATTTTAGAAACCCTTTTCTACCAATTATGACATGTCAACAAAGATTGAATCTTGTCTTTGATACATGTGCACTAGCTGCCACTTGTTGTGGATCACAATGGTGCAAATCCCACTTTCGTATCTCCTTCCTAGCCCAAGATACCTAGCATAGTCATGATGCTGTCATACATGTAATTCCTACTCCGTATATCCACTG
>OZ007507.1:19004836-19108784 GCA_963931865.1 Axinella damicornis | reverse complement strand
GGCGTTCCTTCCAGTTCTTCTCCAATGTTGCACGATAAATCTTGGAGCTGGCCGAGGCTAAAGACATGCTGTTTCATTTTGAAGTTGGTTGCCATGGTAATCACGTTAGATGGTTACAGACCCATCTACACAAGCATTATAGACATCATCTGTCCTGTCTCTGGTTTGGTCCCCCTCAGAACTGCACTCTGATCGACTTCCAGCCCAGCAACCGTGAGGTGTGGGGGCGTGTGGAGGAGGAGGAGGAGGGGAGGCGTGGAGGGGGAGGAGACCCTGGTGCAGCGAGCTGTCTATGATAGGTGAGTGCACGTTGTGTGGAGGTGTGACCCTCGTGGTCAAAGCGTAGATGAAAGTTTCTTCCCCCAGTGACTCTCCAAGTTGGCAGACAGTGTCCCTCTCTCCTCCCTCCGCACGAGAGGTGTTCATCCCTCCCACCTAGAACCAAGGGTATGGTTGCGCTCCATAGCAACATGCATGTGTACCAATAGTTTTACTGGGGTATACTGAATTCATGTGTCTGATACATGTACCGTATTTCCTTGTATTCTTGAGTAAGTGCCATCAAGCTGGAGGCCTAGCCTGGTGTGGGCATGAGCTGTTCGGTTTGAGATCTGCCCTCGTGGCAGCAGCCATGTCTGAGCAATACACGTCGTCCTGTGTTGAAATTAACTTGAGAAATGAAGTCAAGTAGTGAGAGAAGTCAGTGTGGCTGCTAGAATGGTGTAGCCAGATAGGCAAGCTATAGTCTCAATGAAGTCTGTTATAACCCCCTGGCCACGTTTACATACTACCCTCATTGTAACGCTGTATCGAAAGTGTTTTAAATGCCCGGACCTCTATTAGGGAAGCTGTATGGTTTAACCTAGCAAGCTGATGTGTATTCTCGTCATGTACGAGTACTGCCTTTCCTTGCATCCCTAAGTAGTCTACTTTGTTTCTCCTCGTTTCCATGGGCTACAGGAGGTTTATCTCAGAGAGCTGCTCCACCCCGGCAGGTTCTCCACCCTCGCTCTCTGCAAGGCTCTGGAGGTACTGCACGCAGAGCAATACACATACACACAAGAGCAAGAACAGTAATGTACTGTAGGGATATACATGTACATGTAGCAGAACAGCAATGAGTAGGGAAAGAATGTAGTGATGATAGCATAAAACAGGTCAGTACCTACACACCCCCCCCCCCCCCCCCCCCCCCTCCCCGGTTGTATACTGAACTGTTTATGCTAACACCCCCCCCCCCCCCCCCCCCCCCCCCCCCCCCCCCTCCCCGGTTGTATACTGAACTGTTTATGCTACACACCCCCCCCCCCCCCCCCCCCCCTCCCCGGTTGTATACTGAACTGTTTATGCTACACCCCCCCCCCCCCCCTCCCCGGTTGTATACTGAACTGTTTATGCTACACCCCCCCCCCCCCCCCCCCCCCCCCCCCCCCCCCCCTCCCCGGTTGTATACTGAACTGTTTATGCTACACCCCCCCCCCCCCCCCCCCCCCCCCCCCCCTCCCCGGTTGTATACTGAACTGTTTATGCTACACCCCCCCCCCCCCCCGGTTGTATACTGAACTGTTTATGCTACCCACCCCCCCCCCCCCCCCCCCTGGTTGTATACTGAACTGTTTATGCTACCCCCCCCCCCCCCCCCCCCCCCCCCCCCCCCCCCCGGTTGTATACTGAACTGTTTTGCTATCATCACTACCCTGTTCACTATCTCCTAGTTTGTAGGAAGAGTTCTTTATCTCTGTCCCCACACACAGCTGTATGGAGGTGCTTGGTGAAGGAATCTTCGGTCACTCTTCAGGAGTTGGGACGAGAGGCAACGACTCGTGTAGAACGAGAGGTGAGACCGTGAGAGGTAACCATATACACAGCTGGGTGGAGTAGTCAGTGGTTCAATTGAAAGAGAGCTACATCTTTCCAGGTCGTTTTTGGGTCTCAGTTACACACGTACATACCAATTTGGTATGTAAGTAATATCGTCTCACCATGGCAGCCAACTTATTGTCTACATGTATGTCTAGTACCAGAAATTTCAACGCTACTCAGTAACTCAACTACAGCCTTACCTGGTTTCACAGAATGACTCGTTACTGTAGCATTGACTAACACGGGGGGGGGGGGGGGGGGGGGGGGGGGGGGTGAATGCCCCCCCCCCCCCCCTTGAATCTTTGCTGCCCCTCTTGAGAGACACCCAAGAACTATTATGTATGCTAGGCAACTCTGCTTCCGCATCACTTTGCCGCGCAACAATTTCGCCACCCCCTAGACTAAATGAAACACTACTTTTGGTGCAATTTTTATGTATCTATTCATGAATGATTATGGCATAGATCATTTGCAGCCGTGTTGGTGTCCACAGAGTTGATTGCCTGTTCCCTCCTCTGCCTGCAGCTGCTGGTGTCGGCGAGCTCCTACGACCTGGACCTTGAAGGGTACAGAGAGCTGCAGCTGAAATGCTGGTCCAAGTTCTATGGCTGCTGTCATGAGTACCAGGGGGTAAGGTCAAAGTCCATGAATAGAACATACTTTGAGTGGCAGCTGCATTCTTGGTATACCTCTCCACCATCACACTCACTCACACTGTCACACTCTCTGCTCACACACACACACACACACACACCCTCCCCACCACCACATTCCATACTCCACACACAACACACACACACACACGCACATATGTTCACACACATGCATATGCACACACACAGCTTCTCTCTCGCCCGCTGAGTCTGTTTCACGACCCTCCACTGGCATGGCCGCTCTCGTCCAGAGAGGAACAGTGTCCTTCCTGCATCCCGCCAGCCCAGTGGACTGCCTGAGGGATGGGGGGACAGCACCAGCTGACACAAGGTACAGTGTTGGTGGTTCATGAAACTCCGACTACCTCCAGTAATCTCCAGTAATCTCCAGTAATCTCCAGTAATCTGCAGTAATCTCCAGTAATCTCCAACATATTCATTATCACGCACAGTAAGGACCAACTCATGATCATCTCTCAGTTGAGATAGGTATGATATGCCAAAACTGGTTCATTTTAGAAACCCTTTTCTACCAATTATGACATGTCAACAAAGATTGAATCTTGTCTTTGATACATGTGCACTAGCTGCCACTTGTTGTGGATTACAATGGTGCAAATCCCACTTTCGTATCTCCTTCCTAGCCCAAGATACCTAGCATAGTCACGATGCTGTCATACATGTAATTCCTACTCCGTATATCCACTGTCTGTTCGTCCTCCTCCCTCCCTTCCTTGATGTTCCCATGAGCGAACCATTTTGGGGCAAGGTTCAAGAGAATGAAGTGTTATGTCCGTTCTCCATTCTTCATTCTCTTTCCGTTCCACAGACCCGGTCTTGACAGCAGAGGTTGCCACTTTCATGGAGTGTGTGAAGCTTACTGCTGACCAGGTAGGCAGTGTTCATGGAGTGTGTGAAGCTTACTGCTGACCAGGTAATAGTGTTCATGGAGTGTGTGAAGCTTACTGCTGACCAGGTAGGCAGTGTGTCTCACCAGGATTATGCAGTAGGGTGACACAGGAGCGCACATGAGGAATTTTACATAGTACCACGCCAAGTGGTTTCCTGCAATCTACACGATTTCATGTGATGGTGATAGAGACTTGGAATCTGTGTGATCTGAGTGTACAGTACATTACCCTGCATGGTTCAATCTCTGAAAATTAAGGGGGTACACTGGGGGTGGGGGGGGGGGGGGGGGGGGGGGGGGGCAAGAGGGGGATGGATGGTGCCCTTTATATAGGAACACAGAAAACTTGCAAGTAGGAAAGAAGGAAGGAAGGAATGAATGTTCCAGTATTCTGATTGCACTGTACTGACTAGTTACACTCTTTGCATTGCTGCATGTAATTTGTCTTTCTGTGTGCAAATTGACTCCCCCTCACCCACCCTACCATAGCTTCCTCCAGATGTGCTGGAATCGTTCCTCGTGGACCTTGCTCATCACCATGCAGCCCAGTGACCCTCGCCATGGAGCTAGCATCCGTCCTGCAGGACGAGTAAGTCAAGAAGATTGCAGTGTGTGAGGCCAGCCGTCTTGAGCTGAGCTATGTTATTACTGCTATATGTATGTAGCTTGTGTGCTGCTCCTCTGCTGTGTGGTCCCAGTGCCTAGTGGTAACAGCATCTGTCTAAAAGTCTTGGGTTCAAATCCCTGAGAAGTATTTCTCTCTCTAGCATACTCTAACAAAGTGATCCTATACTCTCGTACAGTAACTACAATAGCCAGTTGTAAACCTGTGCATCTGCCTGATGCGGTGCCACTGTATGTATCGCATCAAACACAGGCAGCATACACATTGATCAATGCATCCTGACCTGACTGTAGGGGGGAGGTGTGGTTTATTTTGTTCTTGTTTGGAAATCTCTCATGAGCTGAGTCTGTGGTAGTCTCGGAACCAGACTCCCCAGCCCTAAGGGGGAGGGGGAGTCTGGCACAGTTGCATACATAGCAATTTGCAGTCCGCGGATTTCGGTGGCATGAATCTGATTGGTTGATTGCTATGTAATTGGGTTGTGACGTGTCACAGGTGGCTAAGTGCTGAGACAGTGAATTGATAGTACTCTCAATTATTCATCTAGCACCTCCTTGAGAGCCTCCGCAACACCTTTAATTGGCACTTAGGAATCCTCACGCAAGCTGTAGCCCATAATGCTCTCTGTATGCAACTGTGCCAGACTCCCCCCTCCCCTTTAGGGCAGGGAGTCTGGTTCCGAGACTAAGTCTGTGGATGTAAAAGTACTATACTGCCATTCAATTGCCTGGTAAGGTTTTATGGTAGTCAACACTATTCCTTCTCCTAGGACTTGCTGAGTTGGCAGGCTCGGAGTTGACCCTGATTGAGAAACTGACACAGAGTTGGCCCGTATCAGCGATGGTGGCATCCATTGTCGAGCTGTTGGTCAGAGCTCTGGACCAAGCAAGCACAGTGATGTCTCAGAGGACATGGACTCGGAAGGTACTGGAGACTATCAGTCTAACAATGTTCTGTCAGCTATTGGTGGGCTGTTAACCAGTTTCTTGATTGAAAGTTTGTTAATTGGCGGGCGGGGTGTGATCAGTGTCAGTACATTTATCTGCTCTGGATCACTGAATCTGAATCTGAATCTGAATACTGGGCAAGGCAGTATACACCTTATGGCGCCCAGGGGGCACAGCCCTGGTTACATGTAACAGAACAAACATACAGTAACAGAACAAACACACAAAATTACCTCTGGGAGCAGTTTCATGCTTGAGGGAATGAAATGTGGGTACATTTAAGCTATAAATCATCTCTGAAAATGCTGTGGGTGCTCGTGTGAAGGGTTAACTTAACCAGTTGCATTTTGTAGCTGAATTCACGTCTCTAATCAACCCATTGACTCTGCCCAGACCCTGTTGAGACAGAGCTGCAGCTGGCCGTCTCCCAGCTGTTTGCGGGCCATGTTACCATGGTGATCCTTGGAGCGTCCTTGCAGGAAATGTGCTATGGGAGGCTGCAGCTGTGCCGGGATGTGATGGTGCTTCTTTGTCTGGTGTGCGTGCTGTGCAGTGTGGAGGTGAGGGTGCAGGTGGGTGGGTGAGGGAGTGGGTGGGGGTGGGATGGGTACGTGAAGGGAAAGTATGTTAGTGATTCTCCCAACACAAATGCACACACACACACACACACACACACACACAACACACACACACACACACACACACACACACACACACACACACACACACACACACACACCACGCACACACAGGTTCCCCAAGCATTGATGAGGACTACCTCACGACGTTCTCATCTCTCCTCCAAACACTACCACACCCTCTACTGGTTCACCTCTCAGCCAGCCCTTCCCACCAACATCAACACCTTGTGAGTGCTGCAGCAATTGCCCATGGTGATCAGTGGTATGAGAATCAGTCTCTAGCACTGTATGATTCATATGGTGCTAGCTAATTGTATGAAAACCAACAGAATATTAATCTCTGCTGAAAGTCAGTTTTGAGGCCGTGTGTGGCCAATGGCGGTGAGTGGGTTAATTAAAGAAGCAGAAAAAATGTTACCTCCCCCCCCCCCCCCCCCCCGTATGAGGTATGGGAGATCGTGACGGCAATCACTTTTGGTTGGTAAAGAGTAACCCAGTTGAAAGCCATTGCTAGCTCCTTTGCCTACCATCTCTCTCCTCCCTCACTTCTCAGTGAAGCCAACTTGAAGCAGATGGCAGCCCTAGAGATCTCCAGAGGTTCTCGTAGCAGTACCACATCAGGTGCGTAGTGAACAGTGCGAGTGTGTATGCAGATGCACAAGAACCAGCCAGCTAGCGTGCACACCTGGCTGATATAAGTTGTTATCACTGTCTCCATCCTCTCCCTCACTCCCTCTCTCCCTCCCTCCCTCCCTCCCTCCCTCCCTCCCTCCCTCCCTCCCTCCCTCCCTCCCTGCCTGCCTGCCTCCCTCCCTCCCTCCCTCCCTCCCTCCCCTCCCTCCCTCCCTCCCTCCCTCCCTCCCTCCCTCCCTCCCTCCCTGCCTGCCTGCCTCCCTCCCTCCCTCCCCTCCCTCCCTCCCTCCCTCCCTCCCTCCCTCCCTCCCCCCCCCCCCCCCCCCCCCCTCCCCTCCAGGCCCTTCCTCCACCTTGGTAGAGCTGTATCTCTCCACACAGGGGGGACAGGAACTGCGTACCTCCCTTGTGAGGGGTCACATCCTCCCTCCTGCCACGCCCCTCTACCCCCACTGGGATAGTGTACTGCCAAGGATGATAGATACAATTCTGAGACAACTGTATCCTGCCTTTGTGATAGTATACTTTAGTATACTATAGTATACTAGCTGTACTGACATGTGTATGGTTGATAGTAGTATATTGAGTTAGCTAATAAACTGATGGTGGTTAACCGTTACTGTGGTTACTAGCTTGATAAGCGGAGTTTTACTGACTTGTTTGTTAGTTTACTGACTAGTACACGGAGCTTTTACTGACTGTTCAGTGTTGCCAGTAAACTGACTTGGGTATTTACTGACCTGTGTACTGTAGTAGCTAGTATGAATTAGTTTACGGTTATCGTTATCTGGTCTTTGTGGAGCCCTGTTCTTGACCTGCCACCACCAGCTGGCCTTCGACCTTCTCCTGCGCTGTATGTGAGTTCATGCTGGCCAACTGCCAGTACACACACTTGCAGGTTTGTGCAGACAGCATACTGAATGTGTGCTGTAGTTCTCACTGTCAGTTTTGCACACGTTTTGAAAGTGCCCTCAGCACCTAACCTTCCACTTCAAGATATGAGAAGCTGATTTTTGCGTTGTCAATTCAGTGTTTCATTTTCAAGGTGGGACAAATAGTAGTGTGGCAAAGTCAAGAGGATAGCATGAGCAGATGTTTCAAAGGGGGTGTGAATGCCTAGCCCCCCCCCCCCCACACACACACACACACACACCACACACACACACACACACACACACACACACCACACACACACACACACACACACACACACACACACACACACCCACACATGCGCACACACACACACACACACACAAACACAAAAATATAGGATTGCATTGCAGTGGTTACCCCCCCCCCCCCCCCCCCCCCCAGGACTATGTTGCCATGGTGAATGTGTTTGTCCCCGTGGGGGTGAGCTCTCGTGACTTCCTACTGGGGCAGTGTCACCTCAGCAAGGGTGAGGTGTACGAAGCGAGGGAGTGCTTTGAGAGAGCCTCGAATGGAGTCGGTAAGTGTGCCAGCTCTCACTGTAAGCAAACTTCTTTGTCCTACCTTAGCTTGTTTGTCCTGAAATCAGCTTGCTGCAGTAAGCAGTTCAGTGCACCCTGCTAGAGTCTGAAATCAGTTCCAAGCTCCACTGACCTATATTCTTTGCAGGTGACCAATCAGAGCCCCTCCTCCAGCGGGTGGCCAGTGTGGGGAGTGAGGGGGAGGGGGGAGATGGGGGACTGGTGCAGTACTACATCAAGGTGGTGCGTCTGTTTGAGCAGGTTCCTGCGCCCTCCCTGGTGATCAAGGTTGCGGATGAGGCCACCCGGAAGGTCGACCAGGGAGACCCCAACTGTGTAAGAAGATGTGAATCTGTGCTTGCGCTGTGTGAGTGTTCATGTTGAGAGGTACAAGCTTGTGAATGGGGAGCAGTGTTCAACTGGAACAGCTCAACACCACTCCATCCTTGCCTTGTTGTGTGAGTGTTCATGTTGCTGCGTACGAGCTCGTGAGGTAGGAGCAGTGTTCTAGCTGGAACGCTGGTTTGGGAGTGCTTGTTTTCAGGAATGCTATCAAGGTTTGTCCTGAATCAGTAGCTGAAGAATTCAACCTTGACCTGCCATCTCCTCGGTACCAGCTGTTATAGCACCTAACCTCCTTGGTGATGTGCACGTTCCCAAAGAGGGGATTAGTGTGAAGAATATGTGTTGAACATTTGCGGTGGTAGTGGAGCCAAATCTTTGCTGATGACAAGTATGTTCACATGGCAAAACTGCCGGTGTACATGTAGAAGGCCTGGGAACGAGGCTATGCATGCCGTTAGGCTAATATGCTAGGTATCTTGGGCTAGGAAGGAGATATGAAGCTGGGATTTGCACCGTTGTGATCAGCATGAATGGAGCATTCCGATGATGTCCATTTTGCTGTTGGTTGAATTTTGACCCAAAATCATGAAAAACCATGGATTATAGCCTTTGGTCGAGTGCGATTTTTGACAAAATGTGACTGAGATTAAAAATCATTTTAAGACCATCATTTGAAAGCTCTTTTTATGCCCACAAAAAGAAGCTCCGAGCCCAAGTAGATTGACAACCAGGAACTGCATGGCTAGCAGTCTCTAGCCCCGGTCCCAGGCTCTAGGACCGAGGTAGTCTCGGTACCAGACCCTCGCCCGTGTGTGAGGGTCTGGTACTGAGACTAGGACCGAGGCTAGGCAGTCCCCATCGTCTCCCAGTCACACCAGCATAGCTTGGCATTGGCTGTAATCTGCATTGATACTGTGCAGCAGGTGACTTGACAGTTACATGTACACCAAGCCTAGCGAAGTAAGAGAGACGCCAGGTTCATTTCTTCCATGTGTTGGTCTGGACCAATGTATTAGTGCATCCCAAACAACAGATGTCTGTGCTATTTCCCCCTCAGGCTATCCTGTGGTCTACGCTGTTCAAGTACCACCTGGAACTGGGGCACAGCGAGGAGGCGTACGAAGCCATGATGGGCAACCCTGACCCAGCAAGGTGGGTAGGTCTTACACAGGTCACACACAAGACACAGCCTCGCCACATGCATGAACTGGGGCACAGCGAGGAGGCGTATGAAGCCATGATGGGCAACCCTGACCCAGCAAGGTGGGCAGGTCTTACACAGGTCACACACAAGACACAGCCTCGCCACATGCATGAACTGGGGCACAGCGAGGAGGCGTATGAAGCCATGATGGGCAACCCTGACCCAGCAAGGTGGGCAGGTCTTACACAGGTCACACACCGCACAGCCTTGCCACATGCATGAAGTGGGGCACAGTGAGGAGGTGTATGAAGCCATGATGGGCAACCCTGACCTAGCAAGGTGGGTAGGTCTTACATGTACACAGGTCACACACACCACACAGCCTTGCCACATGCATGAACTGGGGCACAGTGAGGAGGCGTATGAAGCCATGATGGGCAACCCTGGTCCAGCAAGGTGGGTAGGTCTTACACAGGTCACACAGCCTTGCCACATTCCCACGTACATTGTCTTAAGTCATATTCTCAAGTCATTGTCTATGACTGTTCGCCTCTGAATGCCTTTGCTAACCTGCTTTTGGGGACAGACATGATGGACTTACTGACAGACACACTGGCTGATGGACTGACAGACACAGACTGACAGAAACACTTGCTCATGTTCAATCCCTATCTTTTGCGTCCCATGACAGTAGCAACTCTATGCATGTGCACCAAAACGTGATTACATCTATGACCGAAAGACAGCAGCATTCACGACTATTTAGGGGGCCGTCTGTATTCGGTGGACTGGACTCGGGACTGGACTCGGGACTGGACTGTGGGACTGGACTCACAGAAAGTTGCGCTCGTCATTTTGAAGCATCAAAATACTACTAAATACTTACATGACATGAATGGCATTCGGGGTAGCCGACCATGACTCGATATCAGCTGTTCCAGCAGCCCTTTCTGTCAGAGCGCGTTCGCCAACGATGCACTGAACCGGCTCGTTCCCAGATTGAAATGGTCTGGGGACAAGAACAATGAATAATTAAGGCCTACAGCACAGGCAGGCGGAAAGCAGGAACGGAAGTGCCAGCCAAACTTGGCAGCAGCATGCATAGAAACAGTTCAAGAAGCTGCAAAATGGTTGTACCACTTGGTATACGAGAGTTTGCTAGCAATGACCGCCATGTGTTCCTCGAAGTCGTCGTCAGATCATGGACGAATTTGCACCGAAACGAAGTTGAGCTGGTTTTGCATGGTAGGACCACGGCAGGCTGTCTACAATTAACGAACACTACACGAGTCCACCCAGTACCTCCACATTCGTAAGTGGATACAGGTAAAACACGCTCATGAATGGTCGCGAGAAGTTCATTTCGGATGACATTTCGTGTCCTCTCTAGCTGCTCCTCAGCAGGGCACACCTCACCCTGGGGAGTCCTCAGCACTTTGGGTTGATAGATAGCACTGCCCAGCTGGGTGGCTGCTGGGAGCACACAGCCTCCAACCGTGATCAGCAGCAGTATTAGAAACTGGTTCTTCATTATGTGAAGTATACAGCTACGTGCACAACCACCACTGTGACACTAACTGCCAACCTAGTATCCACAACAATCACGCTAATGGCAAGTGGCATAATTTTTGCACACAACACAATTACTTACTCTATCACTGCAAAAACAACATGGGTTGTTTTGTCCAAGTTTGGTAACCTCAGTTGGAGTTCATATGCATAGTCATGTGACCTATCTGGTGATCATGCCGGACCTGTTTGGTAGCCACCGGTATGAGTCACAACCACCACAATTACAATGTAGTGTTTCTGCAATGCGTTGTCAAAACCTTGCATCCCGTGATTTGCAGCTGTGGGTTGTGATGATCACAAGGACACATGCAATGGGAACTACATTGTCGAAGTAACTGTACATTTGTCATCATGTGACTTGCTTGCAGCTGTGAGTGGTGATTATCAGACTGACACATGTATTGTTACTTTAGCTAGCCTTGTTCCCAGGCCTACCCCCTTTTTTTCTGTTCTTGGTTTCCGTTGACAATAATACACAGATGCGGAAGGGCGGCGAAAAGCCCTTCCGCATCCGTGTATTATTGTCAACGGAAACTGAAGAACAGAAAAAACGGGGTAGGCCTGGGAACGAGGCTAAAACATGTTCCAAAGGAAATAAGAAAACCTCTAGTGCATAAATCCTATTTATGGTAGAGTAGTGCTCTGCTGATGGTAGAGTAGTATTCAAAATTCATGTATCAATCACGCAAGTGTTGTTTGTTTCTTTTACGGGACAGACTGACTGATGGACAGACAGGCTGGCTGACTGACAGACACAGATGGCAATTGCTTAATTCCACTTCGGCAGGGTAAAAGATTGCTATAGCAATGTATGCTCATGTGTATGCAGGAGGAGTGACTGCCTGAGGCGTCTGGTGTTTGTCCTGACAGAGCGCCGTCAACTGAAGAGGCTGTGCAGTTTCACGTATGCAGGAATGGAGGATGAGGTATGAAGTGCGTATGACTGGAAGCTCATTGAAGCAGTAATGGTAGTTCAAACATCTGTAGTTATACAGTGTACGTTTCGTAATCAGGAGCCATGGGAACCTGCAGTCTATCTCTGGCTAGGAGCTTCACTGTATTGATCACCATCCATCCATCTGTGACAGTCATGTGACCTGTTAGACAGTTGTGACCTGTTACTCCTATTGTTGTGACAGTCATGTGACCTGTTACTCCTATTGTTGTGACAGTCATGTGACCTGTTACTCCTATTGTTGTGACAGTCATGTGATTTGTTGCTCTAATAGATAGAGAAGGTGATTGAAGAGAGAGCTCGCACAGTGGACGTCACAAAACATGGCTACTATGACCTTCTCTACTGTTTCCATACCACCAGGGGGAACTTCAGGAAATGTGAGAGGGGAGGGAGGGAAGGAGGAGGAAGGGGGGGAAGGACGGAGAGAGGGGGAGGGAGAGGAGGGATGGGTGGAGGGAAGGAAGTTGAGCATGGAGGAGTGGGTGGCATAGTTCCAGCAGTGAATGCCACCAACTGGTGAGTTGCACCATATTCCCATTGCCGAGTACTACATTGTGTAGGTCATTTGACGAGGATGAACATTGGTGCAAGTATATGTGTACAAGATCTGGAGTCTATAGCAGCTTGTGAACATGCATCTAATTTCACAGCTGCCTATGTGATGTACGAGCACGGCCTGAGGCTGGGGAGGGAGGCACCTGGTCCCAAGTCCCTTCAGAAACAGGTACCAATACACTGTAGGCCTGTTGCAACTGCAGAAGTAGGCTATTGCGCTGATGAGGGCAGTAGACCACCCTGTTGTGGCACTCGAACCCCAATGATTGGATTCATCAACGCCTACGAAGAAGCTGTGTTAGCTATTGCGCTGATGAGGCCAGTAGACCACCCTATTGTGGCACTCGAACCCCAATGCTACTCACTAACGCTGCCTACAGCCTTTCCTGGTTTTTGGTGTGTTATCGAATGTTTCCTTGAGAGGTGCAGTGTAGCCTCGTTCTCAGGCCATGCAGAATATACTTGACGCTGCTCTGCATGGCCTGGGAATGAGGCTAGGGTGCAATCATACAGAGACAGTTTCGGCATGTACATGTATTTGTAACCTCAGGCCAGAGAACGAGGCCGTATGTTTGTTACTATGGAATAGTTATGACGAGGTTCACATGTGGGAATTTTGAAGTACATGTACATGTGCATTGTACTGTTGCATACTCTGACGTGAGCCTCTCCTCTGTGGTGCAGGCCAACTGCTACTGTATGGCACTGACTGCTCTCAGTCTGACTCCTACCAAGTATGCCTGGGTGGTCAGACCCGTGGAGCTGGAGGAGGTCAGTGGGGAGGGAGGGCGAAGAGAGGGGGAGGGGGGGAAGGAATGCTCTTCCCACAAGGAAGCTGTCAAAGCTAGGAGGGAGGGGGAGCCACACTGCCTGTAATGAGGTTGATCTCTGTGTGCAGGGTGCTCTTCCAACGAGGAAGTTGTCCAGGAGAAAGAGAGCCCATCCCTCTCAGCAAGGTAAAGCTGTATGACTTTAGTGACAGTGCTGGATGCCCTATTATTGACTCGCTCCCTTTATCTCCCCTCCCCATCCCTTCCTCCATTACTCACTCCTCCCTTGCTTTCTCCCTGTGTCTCTGTCTTCCCCTCCCTCCCTCCCTGTGTCTCTCCCTCCCTCCCTCCCCTCCCTCCCCTCCCTCCCTCCCTGCCTCCCTGCCTCCCTCCCTCCCTCCCCCTCCCTCCCTCCCTCCCTGCCTCCCTGCCTCGCTGCCTCCCTCCTTCCCTCCCTCCCTCCCTCCCTCCCTCCCAGGGTCTACTAAGCAGCGTGTGGAAGTGCTGACCATTCCAGACATTGAAAAGGAGTATATTCTGCTGAGAGCCAAACTCAGACTGATGCAGAGAGACCCAGCAATGGCCACACAGCTGTCAAGTAAGAACACACCCTGGTATGTGTTGCCATAGAAACTGCATTGGCATGTTAGCTTGATGTATACCAGGCAGTTGTCCGAATCAGTATATCTTTGAGGGGTCATGTGATCTTGCCACCCAACAGTATGAGCTAACATACCAATTTGTTGGAGTATAATTATCTGTACACTGTTTGAGACAGCTTTGGTGATAATTATAGGCAGCTGAGCGAATGTGTGTGTGTGTGTGTGTGTGTGTGTGTGTGTGTGTGTGTGTGTGTGTGTGTGTTGTGAGTGTTCAAGTGAGTATGGTGTGTGTCCCACAGGTCCGTTTGTCAGTGCAGAGGAGGTGGTAGCCTTGCTGGTACAGACGGGTCTCTTTGACACAGCCATCGACATTGCCCTCCGATTCTCCATCCCCATGTTCCCTGTCTTTGAGGCCCTCGCTGCAAGGTGAGAAGATGTAGTTGAGCTGGTTTATGCCTTGTACCCGGTAGAGGTCCTGGTAAAATGTTTCACTTTCAGTGACGTACCTGGACGTTGGGTGGATGTATGGAGGAGTGGCTTCAGACTTCTGTACAGTTATGGGGTGGCTTTCTGACCCCGAGAAACATAGCTAAGTATGCGTGATGTTGAGTGATCAGTCAGTCCATAGTCCTGATGTTGAGTGATCAGTCAGTCCATAGTCCTGATGTTGAGTGATCAGTCAGTCCATAGTCCTGATGTTGAGTGATCAGTCAGTCCATAGTCCTGATGTTGAGTGATCAGTCAGTCATAGTCCTGATGTTGAGTGATCAGTCAGTCCATAGTCCTGATGTTGAGTGATCAGTCAGTCCATAGTCCTGATGTTGAGTGATCAGTCAGTCCATAGTCCTGATGTTGAGTGATCAGTCAGTCCATAGTCCTGATGTTGAGTGATCAGTCAGTCCATAGTCCTGATGTTGAGTGATCAGTCAGTCATAGTCCTGATGTTGAGTGATCAGTCAGTCCATAGTCCTGATGTTGAGTGATCAGTCAGTCCATAGTCCTGATGTTGAGTGATCAGTCAGTCCATAGTCCTGATGTTGAGTGATCAGTCAGTCCATAGTCCTGATGTTGAGTGATCAGTCAGTCCATAGTCCTGATGTTGAGTGATCAGTCAGTCCATAGTCCTGATGTTGAGTGATCAGTCAGTCCATAGTCCTGATGTTGAGTGATCAGTCAGTCCATAGTCCATGATTGTGACTGGTGCATGTGCATGTACTATGCTCACTTGCGGTGTTCTGGAATGTGCCACTCGTCTAAACATCTACCTAGCGTCTAGGTATGTCACTGCATGTGACCAGTTTTACCAGGTTTACCACACTGGTGAGAGAGAGACTTTACCTCGTACCTAGTGTCGTGTTGGTCAGCCGTCATTGTTGATTCGTGCTTCCATTGCAGATGTGTTCATCTCTCCGTCAATGTGGTGGCTTTCAGGTGACTGCATGACTAAGTAGTGTTTTAACTACATTCATTGTGTGTGTGTTTGTGTGTGATGTGTGTGTGTGTGTGATGTGTGTGTGTGTGTCTGTGTATGTGTGTGTGTTTGTATTTGTTTGTGTGTTTGTATTTGTTTGTGAGTAAGTAATGTTGTATAACTACACATCTCCCAGACATGGAGTGGATGCAGACACAAGCAACTGGGATTGGCTGGGATTGAACGAGAGTGTTGATACCACCACAACGAGAGAGAACAGGTGGGCACGCACAAGCACATTCATCCCAAGAAGTCTGTTTCTGTAATCACTTTGCTGTTAATCCTTGTGTTTGTTTGCCTCTGTCCCACTATATGGATCATCCTCTCACGACACTCCCCCCTCTCACCACACCCGCACACCACACCCACACACCACATCATACCACCCACACACCACACCCGCACACCACATCATACCACCCGCACACCACATCATACCACCCACACACCACATCATATCACCCACACACCACATCATACCACCCACACACCACACCCACACACCACATCATATCACCCGCACACCACATCATATCGCCCACACACCACATCATACCACCCACACACCACATCATACCACCCACACACCACACCCGCACACCACATCATATCACCCACACACCACATCATACCACCCACACACCACACCCGCACACCACATCATACCACCCACACACCACATCATACCACCCACACACCACACCCACACACCACATCATACCACCCGCACACCACATCATATCACCCACACACCACATCATACCACCCACACACCACACCCGCACACCACATCATACCACCCGCACACCACATCATATCACCCACACACCACACCCACACACCACATCATACCACCCGCACACCACATCATATCACCCACACACCACATCATACCACCCACACACCACACCCGCACACCACATCATACCACCCGCACACCACATCATACCACCCGCACACCACATCATATCACCCACACACCACATCATACCACCCACACACCACATCATACCACCCATGTACCACACATACACACACACACACCAAATAAACACAATCACACGCAGCATTGCAGACCAGGCGTGGTCCCTGCTTCACTCCCACCTCCAGCATCACGACCCTGACCAGAAGTACCGACTGCAGGAGTGCGTGGCTCGGAAACTGCTCTCAATGGGAGCACAGCTACCACAGTGGATGGTCGACACATACAAGGTATGGTAGTGTGTGTGAGTGTGTGGTGCGTGTGTGGATAGGCTTTTACTAAGGGGTGGTCACTCTACATAGAGCTGTGACCGGGTCATATACAGTTGTGGCTAATGCTGTATGCTGAAAAAGGGCACATAATAATTATAATCACAGGGATTTTTAACACAATCATAGAGTCACTGTCAGTTTGACAGTCAGTGTGGTCACATGGTCACATGGTCACAGGCAGTTTTTGGACAGTCACAGGTTGTGAGCTGGTCAGTCAGAGTGTGGTCACATGGTCACATGGTCACAGGCAGTTTTTGGACAGTTACAGGTTGTGAGCTGATCACAGCTCTAAGTACGACACGTATTGGAGTGACCACCCCTTGTTCAGTTCAACTACTCATTCTGCGCCACATACATCATGCACATGCACAAACATACACATACACACATAGGTTACAAACCCAGCGGAGCTGCTAAGGCTGTATCTGACCTTTGACCTTGTGGAGTCAGCCACTCTGCTGGCCCTGGAGTACATTGATGCTGTGATGGGCCACGGAAAGGAATTCTTTGG
The DNA here is from genome assembly GCA_963931865.1 of Axinella damicornis. Classification (NCBI taxonomy): domain Eukaryota; kingdom Metazoa; phylum Porifera; class Demospongiae; order Axinellida; family Axinellidae; genus Axinella; species Axinella damicornis. Next base: position 19,091,876 of record OZ007507.1, on the reverse strand, counting down.
GATGAAGGTCCGACATTCAGACTCCAACCACTGTCACTAGTCTCACCATTGCACTAGTCTCGCCATCACTCTCCCCATCTCTCCATCACCATCACTCTCGCCATCACTCTCACCATCACTCACTCTCACCATCACTCTCGCACCATCACTCTCACCATCACTCTCACCATCACTCTTGCCATCACTTGTCATCACTCTCGCCATCACTCTCGCCGTCATCTCACCATCACTCTCACCATCACTCTTGCCATCACTCGCCATCACTCTCACCATCACTCTCCCCATCTCTCCATCACTCTCACTATCACTCTTGCCATCACTCTCACCATCACTCACCATCTCTCCATCACTCATCACTCTCCCCATCTCTCCATCACTCTTGCCATCACTCTCCCCATCTCTCCATCACTCTCAACATCACTCGTCATCACTCTCACCATCACTCTTCCCATCACTCTTCCCATCACTCTCACCATCACTCTCGCCATCACTCACCATCACTCTCACCATCACTCTTCCCATCACTCTCACCATCACTCTCGCCATCATTCTCACCATCACTCTCGCCATCACTCTCACCATCACTCTCGCCATCACTCTCACCATCACTCTCACCATCACTCCTCAGGTCGGCTAAGGCGTGTCTCAATCAATTTCGCGTAAGCGGACTATACCTCGCGGCACAGTTGTGTTGTATGGAGCGCTGTGTGGCTCTTATTTCTGCGATCCAAAGTATCAGTCTTCTGTTAGTCGCTTGTTTGAGACTATCATGAATGGCGTTTGAGTGTAGGAAAGAGCTGTCTTCGTCCGCGCTTGGTGTGGGCACTAGGGCTGTGAAAACTGCCAAGTGAATATCTAGCGTCGCGATAGTGTGATGCTTTAACCGATTATAGGCGATAGACGCGGATACGCGTCACGCATGCGCACTTCCCGAAGCGCGGTAGACGCGGATACGCGTCACGCATGCGCACTTCCCGAAGCGCGGTAGACGCGGATACGCGTCACCTGTCAACCGGCTGCATTACTTATCGCTATCATCACGAGGAGGTTCTGACAGACTGATCAGTGTCATTGAGTCAACTCAGCAACCCCGTAAGTGTAATCAGCATGCTTGTAACTGGTGGGTGCAATAGAATTATTCTGCACAAAATTGTCATGAATAAACGCAACAATTGGAACTTACACAAACAATGACGAGATGCTCAATAACAAATATTAGCCTGCCTCTACATGCAATAGGTAGCTAAAGATGGCCAAGAGACACTGCAGTATGACAGCAGAGGAGGTCCTGGAGAGGTGGGATGACGTTGACAATGATTTGGAGATGGCAAGCCTGGATGGGATGTCAGATGACGACCCATCGATGTCTGACGAAGAACAGGATGAATTCATGGAATTAGATGACCCAAATGAGCCGATCATGGAGGGTAGCGACGATGATTTCAGTGATCTGGGGGAGGTAGACCTGGAGGAGGTGGAAGAGAATGACGAAAATGACCCATGCTATTCAGGCATTGACACAGGTTCACCACCAGGTTCTCCACCAGCTACTACACCAGCTACTACACCAGCTACTACACCTGATATAACCCCCCTCACACCTACCTCTTGGTCTCGCACTCTGAAGCCAGTCACAATCAAGAGTTTCACATCTCCTGTTGGTCCAACTGTTCCCATCTCGGCATCTCCACTGGAAGTGTTCGAACTTTTCTTCTCTCCTGACCTGATGAAAGAGATTGTGGCAGAGAGTAACAGATATGCCAACGACACAATGGGGGAAGAGAAGTTCCAGGAATGGACTACAATGACAGTGAACGAACTGAAAGCCTTCCTCGGATTTCTCATCCTCATGGCCATCAATCATCTACCATCATTGAATGACTACTGGAGTCGTGATCCACTTCTGCATTACAGCCCTATTGCAGACAGAATACCACGAGATCGCTTTCGCGAGTTATCCCGCTATCTCCACTTTGTGGACAATGCCAGTCTGCCACCTCGGGAATCACCAGACTATGATCGCCTTGGAAAGGTACGGCCTCTAATCAACCACCTTTCACATAAGTTCCAAAGCCTCTATCAGCCGAACATGGAAGTTGCTGTTGACGAGGCGATGATCAAATTCCAGGGACGTTCTTCGCTAAAGCAGTATATGCCTCTGAAGCCCATCAAGCGGGGAATAAAGGTCTGGGTTCTCGCAGACAGCCATAACGGCTACTTCTCCGAGTTTGAGATTTACACGGGCAAGAAAGGAAACTCACCTGAGAAGGATCTTGGAGCGAGAGTGGTGAAAACCCTAACTGCCAGCCTGAAGGGGAAGAATCACCATGTCTTTTTTGACAACTTTTTTACTAACGAACGGCTTGTTCAGGATCTGCTGGAAAACGCGATCTATTCCTGTGGCACGGCACGAAAGGATCGCAAAGGCTTTCCATCTGACCTGAAAGATGTGAAACTTTCAAACAGGTATATTACACTCCTGGTTACTCCTGGGGGGGGGGGGGGGGGGGGGGGGGGTGTAAATAATTATTACACTCCTGGTAAAAATTGTGCCGTGTAAATAATTATTACACTCCTGGTAGGGACAAAATTGTGCCGCGTAATAAAACCTCACAGCACGCAGGAAAGGTCTACAGAGATTCTGACTACATCATCGTCATCGCTATGCTGCAGTGACACAACCACACAATAATTGTGCTGAAACTCACAGTGGTGGCGGAGATACAAGCGCTTTTGTCCTACCGTCGGCTAGATCAACGTGTCTTACGAAGGCCCCACAAAGATTCTGACCACACAGCCGTGATCGCTGTCGTTCTTACATGCCAAAGCTCACGGTACTGGCGAGAGACTGAGTGTGGTTGCCACATGGCATGTGCGTTAATTGGAATGAACTGCGATACTTCACTCGCGCTAGGTTGAGTCGCATCAGAGGTTGCAACGGCTACCTACCAGGAGTGCGGTAGCCCCTCGATATAATACAATAATCATAATATAATGTTTGACTATTCAGCAATGGCCTACAAAGATTCTGACTACACCGTCGTGATTGCTGTCATGCACTGACTCAAACATTATTGTGCAGAAACTCACCTCGGTGGTGGAAATACAAGCACTTTTGTTTTCTGATTGGCCACCATTTCTCGACGACTTTCGTTGCTAGTACAGCTCTCAGGAAAGGCCCACGAAGCTTCTGACCACACCATCGTGATTGCCGTCGTGCACTGATGCTTTTGTGCCAAAACTCCCTGGTGGCAAAGTTGTGAGTGCTGAAAGAATTCTCAGTCCTCCCATTGCTGGCTTCGATTCGGCTGTTGTGGACGTAAGGCAGCATGGTTTTCACATGACATGTGCGTTAATTGGAAGGAACCATACTTATTGAACAAACCATAGCTATTACAAGGCCATATACCAGGCATTGGACGTGACAGTTCTTGGGGTTGACGGGCCCTCCAGCACTGACGTCATACAGTGCCAATATCTGGTATATGGCCCTTGCTGCTGTGTAATAACCATATAATTGCATGTATGTATAACGAGTACGCAGCAATGGCATTTATGTCTTAACCGTGTGTGTAATCATCCAAATAGAGGAGACTCACTGGTTGTCCAGAAGGGTGATGTGGCGGCATATGCTTGGATGGACCGGAAGCTAGTGAGGGCAATGGCCACCAACACACAGCCAACTGGCAAGGGATCTGTCCTTAGACGGCAGAAAGACAACTCCCGTACTCCTGTCCCCTGTCCCGAGTCCATCATTTCGTACAACAAGTACATGGGGGGTGTTGACCTAGGTGACCAGCTACGTGGATACTATCGCTGCAGAACGAAGAGCAGAAAGTTTTATAAATATATTTTCCATTTTTTGCTTGATGTCGCTATCACCAATGCCTACATTTTGCAGAAGTTCTACTGCCCAGAAAATGTCCACAAGAACATCAAGGACTTTCGACTCAAGCTGGCAGCCGAACTCATTGGTGAGTATTGTAGCCGTCAACGAGGTGGACGTAGACCAGCTGTCTTGCGTCCGATCCCTCTGCGACACTTCCCAGTGAGGATCCTCAGCGATTCGCAGGTGAAGCACAAGAGGGGCCGTTGTGCACACTGCAGGACAACCCACCACCATCGTAAGGACAGCTACTGGTACTGCAGAGAGTGTGAAGTGTGGCTGTGTCACAGTGGGTATCCCACAGATGACTGCTTCCTACAGTGGCACGCATGCCGGATGGGTGCTGAACTCTGACGTTGAGTATTATTATACATAGCTATCTACACCGTCTATTGTTCACTTTGGCTATCATTTCAAGAAAGTTATGACTTCTTTATACTAGAACAATCCTTTGCGCGGCCATTACCCGTCTGTTCTATCGTTTTAGAGATAGATAAAACGGATACTGGTCGGCCGTAAGTAGTTACCACTAACAAAACTAACTCACCATCCGACAAAAGTGTGCCACCGTTGTCTTCGATGGAGGCAGCCTGGCGTTGGTGGGACCGATGGATAGCCCTGGCAATCCGCATCACCTTGGTAATACTTTGCCGATGGCGATCTTGCGTCCTTCAGCAGCTACAAAAACGTTTTGGCCACGAGGTTGAGAAACTATTTCCCCGTTTCGATTAATTCCGCTACCGTAATAATGCGGCGCGCGCTAAATGTCGCGTATAATCGGTTAATGGCTTTTGCGGGTACGAAAACCTACCCATCTCGGAACTTTCGGTTGCTCTCTGTGTTCATCTATGAATGCTTGAGGTGATGCAGGGTGGAAACACTGTCCAGAATCAACTTGGAGCGCGAAGTAAGTTTATGAATATTTAATTAGTACAGTTCAGGCTAGTAAATTCATGCAAATCCGTTCGTATCCCTCGAGCGCTTATCTCTGTGCAGCGTTTCCAGTTGATTCATGCTTCTTCGTGTTGTGCTGATTCCATTGGTGTCCGTTTCCTTAGCATTTGTACACGATTTTGTACCCGCAAACCGAAAATAAAGTTAAGGCAATTAAACTTTGACCCCACCCAATTATGTACGTGTAAGCATGTTACCTTGGTAACGCTTGTTAATAATAATCTACAATCTATTTGCTACTTTGCTAATAGGTGATTGTTGAGTTAGACCATGCGCTTTGTCTTCAGCATCAGCTTTTCTGAGTCCAAATTGCCTCCTTTTTGCTAACAGAGCACTTGTGGATTCGCCTTAACTGACCTGAGTCCTTCCCATCACTCTCACCATCATTCTCGCCATCACTCTCGCCATGACAGTCTCCTATCACTATTGACTGGGTTGCTACTGATCTGTGTTTCAGACGGCCCTCCATGCCACTTGTCCTGGTGTGTGGCTGCCCTACTCCACCTTTGATCACTTGCAACAGGCACTCCAGACTGCCCCCTCCGACTCCTCTCTAGCACAGGTACGTGGCAATGATGTCTCACTTTCATTGGTTTTGATGAATGTCTTCTCCCCCCCTCTCACCACCCACCCATCCACCCACCCACACACTCCACACACACACCCACAGCTCTCCCAGGAACTCACCTCCAAGCTGGACCAGTACTTCCACCTCCTGAACAATGTCTCTGGAGAAATGGAACACGAGGCACAACACAGACATAGACAACTGCTATAAGCTCGATCACCCATTCCAGTTCTGCATGATCCTTCAAATTTGGATATCAAATCTTGATTTGGGAAATTTATAGGTTATCAGGCAAGCAGCCTCACATACATACATACAGGATCTGTATAGTAGTATGGTTGGGCTTGCCAGATATTGGCTGACTGTACATGTACAAATTAATGTTTGGCTGAGTCTTGCATTAAAGTTTGATACGTATCCTTACCAAAATAATGTCCAAAATAGACACTAGGTGTATGTATGTTTCACAATGTAAGGAAATCAGAATTTGTACACACACGAACTAGTATAATCAACTGCGTACACAAAGCCATCTTTATCAAGAGTAACACCATTAAGTGAGCCAGCAGTTGGTACAGAATGGATACATTTTCCATGTGGATCAAAAATAGCGAGACATTGTCCACTATAATCTCCAACCAGACAGTAGCCATCTTGATCCACTGTAACCCCAACTGGCCCCTTCAACTGTCCACTTCCATACTGGCGTACATAATTTCCATCTGTTGTGAAGACTTTGATGTACTTTGAGCCATAGTCTGCAACATGCAGGTTTCCACTCTGATCTAAGGCCACTGCTTTTGGTGTACTAAGCACATTGTCCCCTAGTCCTGTAATGATACTGGAGAATGTGCCATCTGGATTAAATACTTGCACTCTTTTGTTTCCACCCTCAGCAACATAAAGTTTTCCATCACTGGCTAGGCATATGCCCCATGGGTGGTGGAGCTGTCCATTTCCTGCCCCCTGTGTGCCAAACTTCATGAGAGGTTCACCTGTGATTGTTAGTTTCTGGATTCTGTTGCCCCCATTGTCAGCAACAAACATCACATCTCCACTGATAACGATGCCTAGTGGAGAATTGAACTGGCCATCACCACTGTCTTGGCTTCCGATTGTTGCCTTCTTTGTGCCATTCTTATCAAACACACAGACACAGTGGTAACTGCTGCTTGTGACAAATACATCATCACTGTCATGAACTGCCACATAGTAGGGTGTGTTTATTCCTGAGATTGTCATGACTGGTTTGTTAATACTTGTGTAGTCCCTAGGCTGGTGCTTCTTGATGGATCCGAAGGTGGAAATGTCACTAACCAGGGCAGTGGTCTTGACAGCTATGGTTATAGTATCATCCTCTTGCAGCTTAAGAGCCATGACACTGAACTTGCTCATCACCTCTTGCAATCGTGCGTGAAGCACAGTCACCACAGACAGCAGCTGGGCATCAGTGTGGCTCCTCTGAGCTTCAGAAATTGCTGCACTGCAGGAGCTGATCTCATCTCTGAGTGACGTCATTTCCTCCATCTGGATCTGGAGACTGGTGAGCTTTGTTGTCGCTATCTCATTGGTCTGAGCTAGCAGGGCTTTCTCTCGTTCGTCTAGTGCTTTGCGAAGTTCTTGAAACGTGTTATGAATTGTGTCATTCACAGATGCCTTGCGTGCTCCCACCTTTTCTGTCATGACCTTGCTGTCAGCAATAGCTGCATCAAGCTTGGTGATAGCATCAGGCATTGGCTGTGCACTCTGGCTCAGATCGTCTTTCCTCTTCTGTGCATACCTGGTGAGGTCTTCGAATTTGTGTCCAGTGTGCTCAATTATGGTACACTTCATACACACAAGCACACTACAGGAAGTGCAGTAGAACTCCACCTCCTTTCCAGCATGCTCTTGGCAGTAGAGAGGAGGTGGGGGGATGTGCTGTTTCAGTTCTTCAATCGTGTCCATTTCTCTCACTTCCTCAAGTTTAAGAACTTTGTGGTTCAATGCCAGCTTCCTAGAGATGCAATGATATTCATGGCATGGTCTGCAAAGAAATTCGCAGCATGTGCAGCAAAAGGCGACGATGGGCTGTGGTGGAACTCGACTGCACTCACCACACTCACTGGGAGTTTCTGTCCTGATTTGGGTCTCGTACATGGCAACTTCAGCTTCGTAGTTGAGTTGTGTGTTCCGTGGAATTGCTTCAACCCCCTTCTCTGGAATAGGACTAGCAGTTTTGCATGAGGGGCAGCGGATCGTTTTCTTGGAACCGTCTTGAGTGACAAGTGCTTCAATACACTTCTTGCAGAAGGAGTGGAGGCATGGAAGCATGCGTGGGTCAGTGAACAGTTTTGAACACTTCTTGCAAATCGTACTGGGTGGCTCCCGGGTCACGTTTGATGCCATCTGGACGGCTGCTGTGGTCCGAGAAAGTTGCTATTGAGCAGATGGAAAATAAACTACACCGTCTATAACTTCTTTAATAACAAATTGATCCCTGGGTCACGTTCAGTGGAACGAGAATAGTACCTCTGAATCAGTGCTGTAGCAGAGCCGCTGAACAGTGCAATGAAATGACAACGATGGCTGTACAGGAGGGAACACCCCTTTTATTAAATCCACCCACAAATTATATCCCTTGCGCATGCGTGAAGCAGGTTGCGGAACCAGAGTGGTCTAACCCACAAATATCAGAGAACGCGTAGCGTTCTCTATTTAGGGATGGCCAAGGAAATTTCGATTTTACCATACTGATGCACCAGCAGGATAACGGCCAAAGAAGCTACAACCCCCCAAACCAAGCATGCAGACAGAATGATACTGCCTAGCAGTTCACAAAAACACTCACAAACGTAGCTACCTTAGAGTACGCGGGAGTCGATGAACATGTCGCGGAGAAAAGTCCGATTTCGTCATCAAGGATAGCGTACCAACTAAAGCACTTCTGGAGTTCATTTACGCACAGAACAACACCGATTTCACCGTAGTAGAGCCTTTGAGCCCTTTTGTCCACGAACTGGCAAGAACAGCAGTTTTAGCTAGCTACGATCCGATGGCATTCTAGCACGACGCCATTTTGAGGCAATCAGGTCACGTGTTCGCCAATTGCGCATGCGCAATCCAAAATGCAAGCACATTATTTTTGTGTTCTTTTGCTTGTGATGGCTACGTTTGGTACACTAACAGAATCCCTGTGAATCCGTCATCTGGTGGCTTCTACTGCTACGAGGAAGTTCTACCAACCTGTTCTTGTCAAGATGTATTGTGACTATGCCATCATGGAGGCGTGGCTTTCTTTTCATGACGTAACTACAGTGCAGAACTGTGAGGCTAGAGTTTTGGATTTCCATTGCAAGCACATGACCTACACGGCTGCCATCGAGCTCTCTCATCTGATGAAAAGTGAATGCCCCACCCCTTCATCCGCGAAGGCAACAATAAACATTGATCACAACAGCAACATCAAAAAAAATTATTAATGGAAACTATTAATTAAAGCCTGCTCAGTGCCCAGCAGAAGGTCCACGTCCATCAAGAGAGACCATCGCAGCTTTGTTGACATGGTGATCGCCTCGTAGTCTCGGGCCTAGGAACGAGGCTAACATGGTGATTACGTAACAACACCAGTCTGGCATACATCCAGTTCCCCCGTACCCTTATGGTGACGTGATGTTGCACGTACCATGAATAAGAAGTTACGCATTTCATGCGCTCAAAAAAGTACACAAACTAGTGGCAAAAAATTTTCTGCGAAAAATAAAAAGGATTTAGTGATGGCCTGTCACATTCGGAATTATTCCACCCCTCGAAAAAGCTAAGAAACAAGGAGAAATGCCTTTAACCAGGCTCAGTCCCATCCCCTCCCTAAATTCTACATTTTATAATGGATGGGACTGAGCCTGGTTAAAGGCATTTCTCCTTGTTTCTTAGCTTTTTCGAGGGGTGGAATAATTCCGAATGTGACAGGCCATCACTAAATCCTTTTTATTTTTCGCAGAAATATTTTGCCACTAGTTGAATTTGCACCCCCAAACTCTCCTAAAATGTGTTGAGCTGCTGAAAAATTTGGGCCATATGACCAGCGTATTTTGTTTTTGTTTTTGTGCAATTCATGCGATTTCTGGTAGCTAGCTAGCTATAAGATTTTGGGTAAGATAAAATGCCTCAAGCATGCAGGTTGGGCTTCATAGTCAAGGAAAACAATGAACTGTTCATTGAGGACATTGTCAAAGCAGTTCTTTTAAACTACCAGTCAACATATATTACGGCCGATGCTTCACCTAGCTACTTGGCTAACAATTTGTCCTGAACTCTCAAACACAAGGAGCTTGCGAACTCTAAAACTGATTTCTGTCAATGGAAATTCATTTTCCAAGCAGCTTAGCACCATAACAACCTGCTAGAGTCCATTAGATCTGCCAAGAGCAGCAGATCATTTCAATCAGCTGCAGGTGCCATATAGCTAGCTATGTACCAAGAGCGCAACCTACTTATGCGCTCTTGGGGGAGTCTTGATGTACGCAATTGCCTGGGTGAGCCTCACATGCACTCCTAAGACATGGTGGGGGCTTGGCAGACATTGTAGCTATAGAAATTGATGCATAATGTTGGCTGAGTCTTGATATTCCTAACCAATTGAGTCCAAAATAGAAAATAGTTACATGTGTCACGATGTTACACTCCTGGTATAGGAAAAATTGTGCCGCGTAAATAATGTAACCTAAATAAATAATTAACGTTTGACTACTTAGGAATGGCCTGCAAAGATTCTGACTACACCGTCGTGATCGCTATCATGCACTGTCCTCACCGTACAATTTTGGTGCTGAAACTCACCTTGGTGGTGGAGATATGAGCGCTTTTGTCTCGCCGTTGGCCGCCATTGCTTGAGCGCTCCATCGACTTCCGGTGCAGTACCGTTCTTAGGAAAGGCACACGAACATTCTGACCACACGACCGTGATCGCTGTCGTTCACTGACGCTTACATGCCGAAACTCACCGTGCTGGCTAAGTTGTGAGTGCTGTAATAATGTCTTGTCTTCCTTTTGGTCGCCATAGCTCGCGATCGCCACGTGGCATGTGCGTTAATTGGAACGAATTGCAATACTTAGCATGCGCTACGGCGAGTCGCAACCAGGGTTGCAACGCGGCTATGAATGGTTTTATTCGGTACTTGAGAGCACTCTAAATAATTTCTGATCTTCCCCATATAGACTATAGCCATCATGGTACTCAAGTGATGTGTGATAATTGGAATGAACTGTCACACTTAGCTTGTGCTACCGTTTAACCTCGCCTACCAGGAGTGCGGTTGCCCCTCGTAACAAAATCAGAATTTATAAACACACGAACTACCATAATCAACTACGTACACAAAGCCTTCTTTGTCACGGGCGACTCCACGAAGTGAGCCAGTAGCTAGTTGGTAGCTACAGAATGAACAAGTTTCCATGTGGATCAAAGGTGGACAGACATTTTCCAGACCCATCTCTGACCAGACAGTAGCCATCTTGATCCACTGTATAACCCCAGCTGGACTCTGCAACTGTCCACTGCCATACTGGCGTACATACTCTCCATCTGCTGTGAAGACTCTGACTTTGATGCACTTTGACCCATCGCCTGCAACATGCAGGTTTCCACTCTGATCAATGGCCACTGCTTCTGGTCCACTAAGCACATTGTCCCCTAGTCCCCTAACGATATGTTCCATCAGGGTTAATGCTTGCACTCGATCTTGTTTATGTGCTCAGCAACATACAGTTTTCCATCACTGGCTAGGCATATGCCCCATGGGTGGTAGAGCTGGCCATTTCCTGTCCCCTGTGTGCCAAACTTCATGAGAGGTTCACCTGTGATTGTTATAGTTTCTGGATTCTGTTGCCCCCATTCTCAGCAACAAACATCACATCTCCAATGCCTAGTGGAGCCTGAGTTGAACTGACCATCACCACTGCCTCGGCTTCCGATTGTCGCCTTCTTTGTGTCATTCTTATCAAACACACAGACACAATGGTCACCACAGCTTGTGACAAATATATCACCACTGTCATGAACTGCCACATGGTATGGTCCACTTACTGAGATTGTCATGACTGGTTTGCTAAGACGTGTGTAGTCCCTAGGCTGGCGCTTCGTGATGGATCCGAAGGTGGAGATGTCACTAACCAGGGTAGTGGTCTTGACAGCTAGCTATGGCTATTGTATCATCCTCTCGCAGCTGAAGAGCCATGTCACTGAACTTGCTCATCACCTCTTGCAATCGTGCATGAAGCACAGTCACAACAGACAGCAGCTGGGCATCAGTGTGGCTCCTCTGAGCTTCATAAATTGCTGCACTGCAGGAGCTGATCTCATCTCTGAGTGATGTCATCTCCTCCATCGATCTGAATCTGGAGACTGGTGAGTCACTATCTCGCTGCTCTGAGCTAGCAGAGCTTTCTCTCGTTCATCTAGTGCTTTGCGAAGTTTTTGAACGAATTGTGTCCTTCACAGATGTCTTGCGTGCTCCCACCTTCTCTGTCATGACCTTGCCGTTAGCAATAGCTGCATCAAGCTTGGTGATTGCATCAGGTATTGGCTGTGCACTCTGGCTCAGATCGTCTTTCTGCTTTTGCGCAAATTTCTTGAGCTCCTCAAATTTGTGCCCAGCATGTTGAATCACAGTGCACTGGATGCAGACAAGTGACTCACAGCTGGTGCAGTAGAACTTCACTTCTGAATCAGTGTGCTCATGGCAGTGTACCGGGGACGGGAGGATGTATTGTCTCAGTTCTTCAGCAATCTCCCTATTTCTTGCTTTCTCGATTTTGAGAACTTTGCTTTCCTGGAGACACAGTGATGTTCATGACATGGCTTACAGAGAAGCCCTCGGCACATGTAGCAGAAGGCTACGATGGACTGTGGTGGAACTCGAGAGCATTCATCACACTCATTTGGAGGTTGGCCCTTGTTTGTACGAGGCAACTTCAGCTTCATAGCTCAGCCGGACATTCTGTGGGATTGCTTCTACACCTTTCTCTGGAGTTGGGGAGGCAGTTTTGCATGAGGGACAGTGGATCGTTTTCTTGGAACTGTCTTGAGTGGCAAGTGATTTGATACACTCCTTGCAGAATGAGTGAAGGCATGGAAGCATGCGTGGGTCAGTGAGCAGTTTTGAACATTTCTTGCACATGGTACTGGGTGACTCCTGGGTTGCGTCTGGACTGTTGTGGACAGAAGGTTGTTGTATGTGCTATTGAGCTGATTGGAAATTAACAACAATGCTCAGAAATTAGCTACAATTTCTAAGTGTTGTCGACATGAAATCCAAGCATACTATAGAGTATCAAGCGCCCACCACATATCAAGCGCCCACACCTTCTTCACGCGAAGTACTTGCACAGGGTTCAAAAGCAGTGCATTAAAGGCCAACCCATCACAAAAGTTTGAGCTGCATTTCTACCTTAGCAGAACCTTTCGGGTAGGGTTTCGCATTATCAACTACCGTGTGCTTTCACTGTCAAGCATTTCTCCTCAAAGACTTCATGAAGACATGCAATCGACTGCCTTACACGCTGCTGCTTCGTTCATAGCCGTGCATTGTGCTAACTGCAGAGCTTGTTGTTTATACAACTTCTCAATGGGTGGGCGGATCCATACTACAATCATGTCTAATGGTCCGAGTACGTATCTAGCTGTTCAGCTGCGTTGTACTGTCCCCAAAGCATGGATGCTTGATATGTACTCTACAGACTTCAGGGTTTCATCTACTGGGGGGGGGGGGGGGGGGGGGGGGGGGGGGGCAGGGGGGAAGCTTCCCCCCCAAACAGTCTAGCTTTCCCCCCAAAGAATAGATTGACTATATCATTACATCATAGGTAATACCATATTAGGACTCAGATTAATTAACCTCAAAACATTTTGCACGGCACTTGCCACTACTTCCCCCCCAAACATTTTTTTCTAGATGAAACCCTGACAGTATAGTAGCTAGGTTTATATGGACCTAAAATTGTGTACTGATGTGTAGCTACATCATCTCTCCTTACACTTGCACAAACTGTTCTTCTTGACAATAATACACGGATTTGTCGCTCTTCTGTTACGTATTGTCAATGTAAACCGAATGGGGTAGGCCTGGGAACGAGAACCTACTTTCAACAAAGGGGTGTGACCCTCATTCGTCAAAGTAAAAGCTGCGACTGTGCACTTTGACCCTGTATACTAAGAAAGGGGTGGACATTTCCCATATAGTGTTGGGTCAAAAGGCAAAAAAAGTGTGTAGTCAAATGCCAATGGTCAATGCAGTCAAATGGTTATGCTATGAAGGTCAAAATTTCTTGAAGCCTGTTTTAGCTGTGACTATGGCTAATGGCATCTATGGGAGTGACACTCAGGTGTGCGGTGGTGCATTGTGTAGAGTGAGAGTCTGCCATTATGGTAACTCAAGCGAGTTCAGTGATGATGTCATCACATACCATAATGGGGCTGCATGAAAACCTCCAGCATTGGGTGTGAGAACTGAATTTTGAGCTATGAACTCTGAGTACGCATGTCAGTTGAGTTTGTTATGTCATGGACGAGGCTCATCGAATCAACTGCTGTGCTAACAGCCTGGGAAGTAAGCCTGTGTTTGGACAGCTAGCTACTTTGATCAGATATCTGAAATCTACACATTGGGGATGTGGCATTCCTGGGTTATCATTTAATCAAGAACTGAACTGAACACTCATCCCTTGTTCAACCATGTATAATTATACTTACTATTGAACCACTTTACTTGTACTTCGCCAACTTCCATCCATCCATTAGCCTCTCCCACACAAGACAGACGTAGACATCCACATGGATCGCTTTTAGTATCGCATTGGTTTAATAGCTAGTTGGGTCTCCGCTAGCTCAAAGACTCTAGCTATCCAATGCACAGGAATTTGATCTGCACGCAGAACATGAACTTTTATAAATGTTCCAAACTAGCTAGCTAACTACGGATCCGTTTCTACCTACCAATACTTTCAATCAGTGCCTCTGAATTAGTGCTGTCGCAGAGCCGCTCAACAGTAAAATGACAAAAATGGCTGACTCCTGCAAGAGAACAAAAGTTCAAAGTTCAAAGCCCAAGTGAGCACGATAAATGTACAATGATGAGATGGAGTTGCTCCAGTAGGACCAATAGTTTCATGCACTTTGTTGCTGTCAAGTCCAGGCTCCAGGAGTAGTTCACCACTAGCTATGTTGGCACAGGATGTGAGCAGTGTCACACAACTGACAAGGTTGGCTCCCCCTACCGTGGTGACTCATCACTCTGCTGAGCATCTGCAGTCCCCTAACAGCCTTCCCTCCAAAGTTCAGGGGGGCATCCCACAATCTGGCCCAACCAACCCGACCTGCCACCTCGGCAATCACTCCGGGCAGGAGGCTACTCCCAGCATCTGCCTACAAGCTTCAGTTTGTCTCGCTGGTAGATCACAGACTTTCATCTCCCTAGGCCTGACTGAAACCGCACTCCTGCTCATGATCCAATCATGTTCCGAGTGACTCCTCTCTAGCACAGGTATACGCGTGGCAATTATGTCTCTGGTTTTGACTTCTCCCTCCCCCCTTCCACCCACCCGCACACACACACACACGTCACACACACCCACAGCTCTCCCAGGACCTCACCTCCAAGCTGGACCAGTACTTCCACCTGCTGAACAGTGTTGGAGACAATTGGAACAAGAGGCACAGCACAGACATAGACAACTGCTACACTCTCTCTGAACTCACCCATTCCAGTTCTGCATGATCAACTGTTCAAATTTTGATATTAAACATTGATTTGGGAAATGTGTGATTAGGTTATCAGGCAAGCAGCCTCACATGCGTATGAGATAATATGTAGCTATAGTGGACTTGCTGTAGCTATAGTATGTAGTACAAATTAATGATCTTTCAAGGGGGTGACACTCCCATTGACGCCGTAGTCAGGGCTGTGACCGGGGTCAAGAAATCTTGACCATCATTTTTGCTGCTTGACCATATCGCAAAAAGACACTTGGCTGTTTGACTGCGCTGTATTTCAGCCGTTGTGACCGCCGATAGTATACGGAAGAATGTGTAGGGATTCCAGCCTTTCCTTAGTATACGGGGTCAAGATTTCGCTGATAAGCCCAGTCGCAGCTCTGACTACAGCGTCTATGGGAGTGTCACCTCCTTGTGTTTGGCTTGAGTCTTGATATTCCTAACCATTGCATACATGTCTCACAATGTAAAGAAATCAGAATTTGTACACACACGAACTACCCTTATCAACTACGTACACAAAGCCTTCTTTATCAAGGGTAACACCACAAAGTGATCCAGCGGTTGTGCATGGTACAGAATGAATAAGCTTTCCACGTGGATCAAAAATACAGAGACGATTTCCAGACTGATCTCCAACCAGACAGTTGCCATCTTGATCCACTATAACCCCAGCTGTACCTTGCAACTGTCCACTTCCATACTGGCGTACATACTCTCCATCTGCTGTGAAGACTTTGATACACTTTGACCCATCGTCTGCAACATGCAGGTTTCCACTCTGATCAATGGTCACTGCTTTTAGTACATTGTCCACTAGTCCCCTAATGATACTGGAGAATGTACCATCTGGATTAAATACTTGTACTCTTCTGTTTGCACAGTCAGTGACATGCAGTTTTCCATCACTGGCTAGGCATATGCCCCATGGGTGGTGGAGCTGGCCATTTCCTGCTCCCTGTGTGCCAAACTTCATAAGAGGTTCACCTGTGATTGTTAGTTTCTGGATTCTGTTGCCCCCATTCTCAGCAACAAACATCACATCTCCACTGATAGCAATCCCTAATGGTTTATTGAACTGACCATCACCACTGCCTTGGCTTCCGATTGTCGCCTTCTTTGTGCCATTCTTATCAAACACACAGACACAGTGGTTGTTGAGGCTTGTGACAAATATATCACCACTGTCATGAACTGCCACATTGAAGGGTGTAGTAACTCCCGAGATGGTCATGACGGGTTTGCTAAGACCCGTGTAGTCCCTAGGCTGGCGCTTCTTGATGGATCCGAAGGTGGAAATGTCACTAACCAGGGCAGCGGTCTTGACAGCTATGGCTATTGTATCATCCTCTTGCAGCTGAAGAGCCATGACACTGAACTTGCTCATCACCTCCTGCAATCGTGCGTGAAGGACACTCACAACAGACAGCAGCTGGGCATCAGTGTGGCTCCTCTGAGCTTCAGAAATTGCTGCACTGCAGGAGCTGATCTCATGTCTGAGTGATGTCATTTCCTCCATCTGAATCTGGAGACTGGTGAGCTTTGATGTCGCTGTCTCGCTGGTCTGAGCTAGCAGGACTTTCTCTCGTTCATCTAGTGCTTTGTGAAGTTCTTGAAAGGTGTTTTGAATTGTGTCATTCACAGATATCTTGCGTGCTCCCACCTTTTCTGTCATGACCTTGCCATTTGCAACAGCTGCATCAAGCTTGGTGATTGCATCAGGCATTGACTGTGCACTCTGGCTCAGATCGTCTTTCCTCTTCTGCGCATACTTGTTGAGGTCTTCAAATTTGTGTCCAGTGTGCTCAATTATGGTACACTTCATACACACGAGCACACTACAGGAAGTGCAGTAGAACTCCACCTCCTTTCCAGCATGCTCTTGGCAATAGAGTGGAGGTGGGGGCATGTGCTGTTTCAGTTCTTCAGCAATCTCCATATTTCTTGCTTCCTCGATTTTGAGAACTTGGTGATTCACTGATTTCCTCAAGACATGGTGGTGTTTATGACATGTTTTACATAGGAACCCTCGGCACATGTAGCAGAATGCAGTGATGGCCTGTGGTGGAACTCGACAGCATTCATCACACTCACTGGGAGGTTGCCCCTTGATTTTGGCTTCGTACATGGCAACTTCAGCTTCATAGCTCAGCCGGACATTCTGTGCGATTGCTTCTACTCCCTTCTCTGGAATGGGGGTGGCAGTCTTGCATGAGGGGCAACGGATCGTTTTCTTGGAACCGTCTTGAGTGACAAGTGATTCGATACACTTCTTGCAGAACGAGTGGAGGCATGAAAGCATGCATGGGTCAGTGAACAGTTTCGAACACTTCTTGCAAATGGTGAGTGACTCCCGGGTTACGTTTACTGCCATCTAGACGGTTTCTGGTCAGAAGGTTGTTGTACGTGCTATTGAGCAGATAGAAATTTAACAACATCAATCAGTGTAGCTACAGCAACCACATTATTTGTCTACAACTTCTTGCAGTCTCACAGTCACGTTCAGTGAAAACGAGACTAGTATCTGGACTGAAGCTTATAAGGCTGTTTCTAGCTCTGAGCACATGCAGAACCTTGTCCGACATTTCTGCATGTTTACTAGACTTCGCTTGCAGTTGCTACCTCACCTATACTTCCGATCAGTGCTGTAGCTGGCCTGGACTGCTCAACAAAATTAATGGCTGAACAGAGTCGCGACTCCACCCACGTGGCCACACACATTTACCATGACGTACTAACTGAATTTGAAGTCCTACTAAAAATAGACAATCCAATTCAGTACTTGTACACACAATAATTGCTGTAGTCCACTACATACACAAAGCCCTCTTTATCAAGAGTAACACCACAGGGTGTTCCAGCAGTTGGTACAGAATGAACAAAATGTCCTTGTGGATCAAAAATACATAGGGCTTTTCCATCCCAATCTCCGACCAGACAGTAGCCATCTTGATCCACAGCAACCCCTACTTGGCCTTTCAACTGATCACTCCCGTACTGGCGTATATAGCTTCCATCTGCTGTGAAGACTTTGATGCATTTCGAGGAACGGTCTGCAACATGCAAGTTTCCACTTGGATCAAATGCAACTGCTTCCGGCCCTTTCAGGACACCTGCCCCTAGTCCCTTAATGATACTGGAAAATGTGCCATCCGTATTAAAGACTTGTACTCTCCTGTTAGATAACTCTGTGATATACACATTGCCATTCGGGGCCAAGCACATGCCCCACGGACGATAGAGCTGCCCATTTCCTGTCCCCTGTGTGCCAAACTTCATGAGCGGTTCACCTGTGATTGTTAGTTTCTGGATTCTGTTGCCCCCATTCTCAGCAACAAAGATCATGTCTCCACTAATAGCGATGCCCAGTGGACAGTTGAACTGGCCATCACCACTGCCTCGACTTCCGATTGTTGCCTTCTTTGTGCCATTCTTACCAAACACACAGACACAGTGGTTGTTGAAGCTTGTGACGAATATATCACCACTGTCGTGAACTGCCACATTGTATGGTGCAATTACTCCCGAGATGGTCATGACAGGTTTGCTAATACTTGTGTAGTCCCTAGGCTGGCGCTTCTTGATGGATCCAAAGGTGGAGATTTCACCAACTAAGCTTCCTGTATCGAGGTCTGTGGTTATTGTGTCATCCTCCCGCAGCTGAAGAGCCATGACACTGAACTTCTTCATCAAAACTTGCAATCGTGTTTGCAGTACAGTGGCAACAGACAGCAGCTGGGCATCAGTGTGGCTCCTCAGAGCCTCGGAAAATGCAGAACTGCAGGAGCTAATCTCGTCCCTGAGCGATGCCATTTCTTCCATTTGAATCTGGAGACTGGTGAGCTTTGATGTCGTTATCTCACTGCTCTGAGCTAGCAGGGCTTTCTCCCTTTCCTCAAGTATTCTATGGAGCTCTTGTATCGTGTTTTGAATCATGTCATTCACGGATACCTTGCGTGCTCCCACTTTCTCCGTCATGACCTTCCCGTTGGCAATAGTTTTCTCAAGCTTGGTGATGGCACTGGGCATCGACTGTGCACACTGGTTTAGATCGACTTTCTGTTTCTCAGCGAAAGTGTTCAGGTCTTCGAACTTGTGTCCAGCATGTTGGATCACGGTGCATTGGATGCATACCAGTGTCTTACAGCTTGTGCAATACAGCTTGACTTCAGCATCAGCGTGTTCTTGGCAGAGGAGTGGTCCGGGAGGCATGTGCTGCTTCAGCTCTGCAGTGATATCTTGATATTTTGCTTCATCTATCACAAGGGCAGTGTGGTCAGCCGTCTTCTTGTACATGAGATGATAGTCGTGGCAAGGCTTGCATTGAAACTCACGACATGTGCAGCAAAAGGCGACTGCCTGCTCGGAAGGAATACGAGTACAAGCTTCACAATTGGTGGGGACAGTACCCTTGATTTTGGCTTCGTACATGGCAACTTCAGCTTCATAGCTGAGTCGTACATTTCGCGGGATTGCTTCTACTCCCTTCTCTGGAATGGGGCAAGTGGTTTCACACACGGCACAGCAAACAATTTTCTTGGAATCGTTTTGAGTCACGAGTGATTCGATGCACTTCTTGCAGAACGAGTGAAGGCATGGAAGCATGCGTGGATCAGTGAACAGATCTGAACACGTCTTACAAGTGGTATTGGGTGACTGTTCAGTCATATTGGATGCCATGGTCTTCTAAACTTTTCAACTGAGAATTAGAGAGTATAGAGTTAACAAGAGAGTAACTGTATAATAATGGGTCCTACATTTAAACAATAGATAATAAGATAGGATAGTAGGGGTGACCCCCCTTCCCCCCCCCCCCCCCCCCCCCCCCCCCCCCCCCCCCCTGTGGCTGGCAGGCGAGACTACACAGTAGGCACTCTCCAATGCACCTGGTTGCAACATTTTTGTGGGTCTGACACCTACGGCACTTGTATGGTAGACTATACAACTCAGGATGTTTGCACACACTTAGTCAGCAGATCCTACTCTCCTACCACCAGAGAACAGTCAAGTGTATGCTGCTTGGCTAATGAGGATATCTGTTACTGGCCCCCACGGTGACCCAAGAGTCCTGCACGGGGACCCGCGAGTCCCTGGCCCCCACCGGGACGACTAAGTCACAAAGAAGTTACAGTAACACTCACTTTGCATTTGTATTCTGATGTTTGTGCAGAGAATAATTCTGCACCCGATTTACATGTAGCCGGTATTCCAATAACTGATATTAAAAAACTATCTGCTGATTCTGATAGTGACTGATACTAACATTGCAAAAAAGAAAGGTCATTTTAACATTTGTGTGGTTAACAAAGCTGCAGGTTCACTGCAAACGACCCCTATGCGTTAGTTCTCCAATTTCAGGGAGCTTACAATAGAGGTAGGACATTATAGTATGCGCTCTGGCAGATCGAGGTTCATTGATCTGATAAATGCCAGGACGAGAATTCCAAAACATATTACCATCCTTCACAATTCCATCAGGCTTGAAAGAAGATCCTTCTGGTAGCTATTATCCGGTTCAGAACGAGATAATAGCTAGCAGATGGATGTTCATTCAAGCCTGATGGAATTGAGGGGGATGATGGTGCCAATTTCTAAGCACACAGCCACCCTGAACATGAACACAGTCAAAAATGGTTAGCTAGTTGAGGCAAACTCTTCATATCGCATAATTTTGCTCAGTGATGTGACATCACTGACGTATGCTAATTAGAGTCTGCAATCTGTTTACGTTTCCCTACGGCCAGCCTGGAAGGTGAGGGGCATCCCACAATCCCACCCGGAGAAGGTACTCTAGAAAGTTGACCTTTCAGCACTGTTGGCCCCACTCACTTTCATCCTAGGTGGATTTTGTGTTAGCATGCTTCAGTCTAGGGAGTAGATTTGTAGAAGTGAGTGGGAGAAAAGCATACTGATACCTAGTTTTGGTTGAGCTTTCAGAAACTGGGCTCGGATAGCCAATCTGCAACCCTAAGAGAGAGTGCTCACTACCTGTTCAAAAAAATGGTCTGGGAACGACTAGACGGGTATATAGAGAGGTATGGAGTTCGCTGGTAGCTAAACAGAAGCTACTGTCTCACTTGTACTCCCAGCCGTGTAGCTGCTGAATTTAATCGGCATGGTAACTGCATGGTAGCTCTGGTAAGTTCCAAGCTGCTGGCATTTGTTTACATTACAGAGCGAGAAGGCCAGAATCACTCCAGTTCGACACAGATTGATCTGGGAGGTGCATTTACACTACAACTCGCGAGTGCTCCCCATGTAGGTTGAAGTTCATAAAGTCGACAGTAGACTAGCACCCCCCCCCCCCCCCCCCCCCCCCCCCCCCCAGCCGGAACCCCCTCAAGCTTTAGGCGTAATTTGGGGCTTGTAGCATTGGCAGCAATGCCAACACTTATTGGCATAGCATAGTAGGGCTATGTAAGATTCAGCATAAATCGCCAAGTACTGTAAATTATAATTTGCGGACAGGGTGACCACAACGCCTGTGTGTACGCCATGTACACGTACTAGCTGAGAAGGTGATACCTCGCTAGCATAACGTGGCAAACTATATCGGTACTATTCCACCTACCTCAACCAGCTCAGGCAGGTTCCACCTGATTGAAGCCCTGGCTACAGGGGACAGTCAGAGCTATTCATATATCGTCGACGTCGCTACTGCATGCAAATTATATTCAATCACGTGGCCATCTAGGTTGAGTCATGTGACGTTGTTTACAGTGGATCTGGAACGGCATGCGCAGCGAGCTGAGGCAATGGCAGTCAACGCTACCGTAGCGGCAGCTTCTGCAGGTAGTAAGATGCTGTTTCACAGAAAGCTATTCATGCGTTACACCGTTGTTGATAAGGACACCACTGCAGCTGATTGCACACACACACACACACACACACTGCACACACACACTGCACACACACCACACACACACACACACACACACTGCACACACACACTGCACACACACCACACACACACACACACTGCACACACACACACTGCACACACACCACACATACACACACACACAACACACACACACTGCACACACACACACTGCACACACACCACACACTGCACACACCACACACACTGCACACACACCACACACTGCACACACCACACACACTGCACACACACCACACACTGCACACACCACACACACTGCACACACCACACACTGCACACACCACACATACACACACACACAACACACACACATGCACACACACACACATGCACACACACCACATATACACACACCACACATACACACACCACATACACACACACACACACACACATACGCCACACACACCACACGGCAGGGTTGCGCAAGTTTCGTCTGGCTCTAGTCCAGCTGGCAGTGGGGGCTGACAAAGCTGCCAACTTGCAGAGAGCCCGTCAGAAGGTCAAGGAAGCTGCAGAGAATGGAGCACAAGTTGTAGCACTACCGGTGAGCAGCTAGCACAAATCTCCGTGCATCTGGTCGCAGTCTGATTCAGAGTGAACCACACAGTATGTATGACCAGGGCATACATGAATTAGGTAGCAACCTGTTTCATTCAGAACCTTGTTTTCTTAACGTCTACAGGAGTGTTTCAACTCTCCCTATGGGACACAGTACTTTGCTGACTATGCTGAGCCCATACCTGGTACCTCCACTGAGCTGCTCGCTAGCGTTGCCAAGGAATGTAAAATATACCTCATTGGAGGTGAGAAAAGTACTTGTGCAAGAGATAGGAAATAGTAACTCAGAGAGATGAAACTCAATCACCAGGGAAACACCCCTAGCCCTCCCCCTTCCTCTCCCCCTCCCCCTCCCCCTTCCTCTCCCCACTCTCCATCTCCCTCCCCCTCCCCACCCCCCTTCCTCTCCCTCTAGCGCTAACCACTTATTGTCGGACCTCAGCCATACAGCTTCTCTGTTGTTTATTTGTGGGGTTGATGATGTGTGTGTTGAGTCAGATGCTAGGACAGTTTCTTCTTCTTGTGCCCAGGTTCCATTCCAGAACGGGATGGTGACAAGCTGTACAACACCTGCACTGTGTTTAACCCCACTGGTGCAATGCTGGGCAAATACAGAAAGGTGAACGTCATGTATTGCAGTGTACAGCATTGCCGGCTTGAGCAACAGGGCTGGGGAAGTAGGCTTGCATTGCTTAGCCTCGTTCCCAGCCCCTCACCCAGCTTTTCATCGCTTGCAGTACGGAAAAGCGGGGAGGCCCTGGTATCTTTCCTCACATGAGCATGACTACACGTTCAACACTTGGTGTGTATGACCAAGAGCACATGATGACATCATTGTTTTTTTCCACCGTGAAAAAACAATGATGTCATCATGCGCTCTTGGTATTACTGTTGCCCCCCGCTAGCAACATACATGCGGTACAGCGTAAGTACCTTAGCTGTTCTGAGCCCCAGTGTGCCCACGGTCATTTAGGTCCTTTCTACCACCACCTTTCTACCTTTCTACCCTTAACGTCACGCACGTGAGGAACGATACCAGGCCCTCCGCGTTCTTCGTGCAACCAAAATGGCACAGGCCTGGTTGTCACTGAAAATGACGATGTTCTGCAGAACATAATAACTACTAATGTCTAACATTTCAGGGTATTGCCTTTCCTTTCTAGAGTGCTAGTATGTCCTACTGGTCAGTCAGACCTGGTGTCTGTTTCTGTAGATGCACCTGTTTGACATCGATGTTCCAGGAAAGATCCGGTTCCAAGAATCAGAGACTCTCAGTCCTGGGAACCAGCTCCTGACGTTTGACACCGGTAGGTCAGTCACACCTGAAGATGACTGCTTGCTGTATGTGCCGTATTGTGGAGCTACACCCATTCTAGGCTAAAATGTGTACTGCCATCTTTGAGTCTTTGTAAGGGAAGTACCGTAGACTGGTTTTGATTGTCAATAGCACAAATTGCCTTCAAAACCCAGAAACGCAGTGTGTTTCAAAGCCAGTCCTTAGCCTCATTCCCAGGCCGTTCCCACCCCCTCGCTTGCAGCCTCATTCCCAGGCCGTTCCCACCCCCTCGCTTGCAGCCTCATTCCCAGGCCGTTCCCACCCCCTCGCTTGCAGCCTCATTCCCAGGCTGTTCCCACCCCCTTGCTTGCAGCCTCATTCCCAGTCCGTTCCCGCCCCCTCGCTTGCAGCCTCATTCCCAGGCCGTTCCCACCCCCTCGCTTGCAGCCTCATTCCCAGGCCATTCTCGCCCCCTCGCTTGCAGCCTCATTCCCAGGCCATTCCCGCCCCCTCGCTTGCAGCCTCATTCCCAGGCCGTTTCCACCCCCTCGCTTGCAGCCTCATTCCTGGCCGTTCCCACCCCCTCGCTTGCAGCCTCATTCCCAGGCCATTCCCGCCCCCTTGCTTGTAGCCTCATTCCCAGGCCTTTCCCGCCCCCTCGCTTGTAGCCTCATTCCCAGGCCATTCCCGCCCCCTCGCTTGTAGCCTCATTCCCAGTCCGTTCCCACCCCCTCGCTTGCAGCCTCATTCCAAGGCCATTCCCACCCCCTCGCTTGCAGCCTCATTCCCAGGCCGTTCCCACCCCCTCGCTTGCAGCCTCATTCCCAGGCCGTTCCCACCCCCTCGCTTGCAGCCTCATTCCCAGGCCGTTCCCACCCCCTTGCTTGCAGCCTCATTCCCAGTCCATTCCCGCCCCCTCGCTTGCAGCCTCATTCCCAGGCCGTTCCCACCCCCTTGCTTGCAGCTTGCAGCCTCATTCCCAGGCCATTCCCACCCCCTCGCTTGCAGCCTCATTCCCAGGCCATTCCCGCCCCCTCGCTTGTAGCCTCATTCCCAGGCCATTCCCACCCCCTCGCTTGCAGTATACGAATATACTGCAAGTGATCAAATACTGGCGGTGGGAACGGCCTGGGAACAAGGCTAGCTCCTATGGTAACCAGGTGTTGATTGTAGTATTCTTGTAGCCGAGTAGACTAACCTTTGTCTTCCTGTCCTCAGAGTGGTGTAAGATTGGTGTCGGTATCTGCTACGACATGAGGTTCCACGAACTTGCTGCCCTCTACACACAGAGAGGTCTGTTCTAGATAGCAAGAGCGCATGACATGATCGTCATGCGCTCTTGTAGATACTATTAGATGGATGCTAAGATAGATAGATGACATTAGACATATAGATGGATAGATACAGTAGATAGATGGATAGATACAGTAGATAGATAGATAGATAGATAGATAGATAGATAGATGGATAGATAGATAGATAGATAGATAGTCCAGATAGATAGCTAGGTAGCGGAACAATGTCATTTCCTAGTACCTAAAAGTTTGCAAATCTTATTCTGTGGAGATGGCGTTGATGTTCTGGTCACCTGTCATCTCGTGTGTGTCCTCTCCCACCAGGGTGCAAGGTCCTCTGCTACCCCGGTGCATTCAACATGACAACAGGCCCCGCCCACTGGGAGCTCCTCGTCAGAAGCCGGTAGTCTAATATAATAGTCCTTGTTAATTTGCTCAAGTGAGCAGCTGTAGCCTTTGGCCACACACCGTGCTGAAGAAGAGGGTTGCTTTTCCGGCACCATATGAGCTACACAGTCATAGTAGCAAACATACGTTCTGAAATTGCCTCTGTAATACCGACTTCAAACGTCCATGAGGGGAATGAACCATTTTGTGCTGAAAACCTGCACATGGAGCTAGCGGGCTGCACTGGTATTTGTGTTGACAATGGGTTGCTAAACAGTGCCATGGGTTACCAAATCTCTACCCCACATGAGAGTGTTTTAGACCACTCAGCCGGTTGGCTGGTTGGTGTTCCAGTCAACCCTGTACCCACTACCCACTCCGTTTCCAGGTCTCTTGACAACCAGGTGTACACAGCTGCAGTCAGCCCTGCAAGAGATGAGAAGGCTTCGTACGTTGCTTGGGGACACTCCACACTAGTGAATCCATGGTACGTACATAGTACTACCCATGGCTGATGAACTTCACCCACTCAAAGAGATGGGTGAACATATTTATAATTTTCTGGGATTCACAAAAAATAGGTTCACCCATAGCCTCGGTCCCAGACCCAACCAACCCCAGCACGGATCGCTTTTGGAAGCGATACACGTGCTGGATAAACGGTCTGGGAACGACTAGTTCACCCACTGCTGCTATAGCAAGGCTTTACTAGTTATCATATATCAGGTACATTGGTATCAGCATAACCCTTACTTTTAGTGTGTGATTTTTTTATTCTGGAAACTTGATGGCTAACGAGTGGACAGCTGCACTGAAACTATTGTGATAG
Source organism: Axinella damicornis (assembly GCA_963931865.1). NCBI lineage: Eukaryota > Metazoa > Porifera > Demospongiae > Axinellida > Axinellidae > Axinella > Axinella damicornis. The sequence continues at coordinate 19,065,468 of OZ007507.1, read as the reverse complement.
ACTGTGTGTACCCTCAGGGGGGAGGTCGCCGTGACGACAGGAGAGGGGGAGGCAGTCCTCTACAGTGACGTGGACCTGGAGTTGCAGGACAGCATCCGAGAGCAGATCCCTGTCTCCAAACAGAAGAGACACGACATCTACCAAGTTGTGGAAAAATAGCAGTTATGTTGTTTTTCATAAATTTTTTGTTGAATTTGTTTTGCATACAGTTGCACAGTTAGACATCTTGCCTCCAAGTTTGATCCTCATGAGCTGTTCTCTATACTACATATATAGCTGTTTGTGTGTACACGGAATTTGCAGTGTAGTATATAGTTTGTATGGCCTGTGAATTTCTTGTAACCAATGTGAGAGAAATAATTAAGGGGCTTCCCCGGTGGTGGAGGGCTTGGCCAACATGGACTGCAATGGTAAGTGTTTAGTGATATGTCAATAACCACTTTGTTCCTGGCTCTGTAAGGAGAACAAAGGGCAAATAGGGTAGCCATAATTGTACAACTTATATTATGTGACTGTATGTTCTCACCAGTGAATAATTTGAAGGGAAGTCACTTCTATAAGCCATGCAGCTGGATGCTGGTCACAATTATTCGAGACCTTCAAGCATGTAGCTGGCTGTGACCACATGATCACCACATCCTTGTAAGTGTCCAGTAGTCTCAGAACCAGACCCGTGTAAAGGATGTGGTAAGTGTTTGGTAGGTAGTATCAGGAGCACATGAGCTGCCAAAGGTGGCTCATGCGCTCCTGATACTGCCAAACGCTCCTGGTGGTAGTCATGTGGTCATCACAGCTGTATTATGGCAGTGACCACACCCAGTGGTCATGAGCCGCCTTCGGCAGCTCATGCACTCCTGCCACACCTAACATGTGTGAGTCTTGCATGCAAATGATGGAGGGAAGTTGAAGGTTAACGAAGGATTGATGCCCCCATGACACTAGTCTCGTGCCCAGACCACACCCCCTCACGTCTCTCCCCACGAGCGGGTGTGGTCTGGGCACAAGACTACCATGACACACACGTTAGGTTTAGGGCAATGGTTAGGCTCACAGGAGTTAGGAAGGTTGGTGCAGATTGATACAGGACAGAATACAAATTAGGTAAAAATTGTACTGGGTGGGGTTGATGGCTTCGAGTTAGGGCTGGGTTGATGGTAGTACAAACACACCACACTCTGCAGGGTTGCGCAAGTTTCGTCTGGCTCTAGTCCAGCTGGCAGTGGGTGCTGACAAAGCTGCCAACTTGCAGAGAGCCCGTCAGAAGATCAAGGAAGCTACAGAGAATGGAGCACAAGTTGTAGCACTACCGGTGAGCAGCTAGCACCACCGGTGAGCAGCTAGCACCACCGGTGAGCAGCTAGCACCACCGGTGAGCAGCTAGCACCACCGGTGAGCAGCTAGCACCACCGGTGAGCAGCTAGCACCACCGGTGAGCAGCTAGCACCACCGGTGAGCAGCTAGCACCACCGGTGAGCAGCTAGCACCACCGGTGAGCAGCTAGCACCACCGGTGAGCAGCCAGCACCACCGGTGAGCAGCCAGCACCACCGGTGAGCAGCCAGCACCACCGGTGAGCAGCCAGCACCACCGGTGAGCAGCCAGCACCACCGGTGAGCAGCCAGCACCACCGGTGAGCAGCCAGCACCACCGGTGAGCAGCCAGCACCACCGGTGAGCAGCTAGCACCACCGGTGAGCAGCTAGCACCACCGGTGAGCAGCTATATAGCACTACCGCTGAGCAGCTAGCACTACCGGTGAGCAACTAGCACTACTGCAGTGAGCAATTGCAAGCGGAGCACGAGAAGAGTAGAGGAGACGGGGTTGGGGTACTGAGTTGGACTATTTAATTCAGCCTGCTCTCTGCCTCCCAGGAATGTTTCAACTCTCCATATGGGACACAGTACTTTGCAGACTATGCTGAGCCCATACCTGGCACCTCCACTGAGCTGCTCGCTAGTGTTGCCAAGGAGTGCAAAGTATATCTCATTGGAGGTGAGATTGGCCTGTACCTATCCATCCCACTGTGAGCTTTCTTTGGCAATTTATAGGAAGTGATAGAATTGAAGGAGAACTCTCCTCTCCGAATCAATAGTAATGTTTTGACACTGGCTAACTCATTCTGAATTGTTATAAACTTGAAACTGCATAAGGATGGTCAAAGGTTTTTCTCTGAGATCCATCCCAGAATGAGTTGGAAGCTGGACCCACAATATACTGAGCCTGTTCTTGTTTTCAGGTTCCATTCCAGAACGGGATGGTGACAAGCTGTACAACACCTGCACTGTGTTTAACCCCACTGGTGCAATGCTGGGCAAGTACAGAAAGGTGAATGTCCAGTTGTTAGTGGTCGGTTGTTATACTAGTGTTCGTGTTCCTAACCCTGTGTTCAGTTGATACAAAGATGCAGAGTACTTCTAATCCAAAATGCTGTCTACCATCAGCTGGGCATTAACTTTGTTTCCAGAAGTCATGGTACCATGAATGGGCAGCAACCTACATCTCCCCTCTTGTTCTTTGAAAAGACACAGAAATTGATACCAAAACGCTTCAAAATTTTGGTCATATGCTCGTACCCATTGCATATTTTTTACTCCATTTTTGTGCAATTCATGCAATTTCCAGTACTTGATTTTGGGTTAGGCCACTCTGGTTCTCAGCCCTTCAAATATAAACGTCGCTTCATCATTTTGCCCTGTATACGTTAGTGTCAGTCACATGTTGTAGAAAAAGGTCACTGTACATAATAGTCCTGGTTAAGTAAACAAATTCCTGAGCTCTTGTCCTACAGATACACCTGGCTGACATTGACATTCCGGGCAAGATCCGGAACCAAGAATCAGAGTCCCTCAGTCCTGGGAACCAGCTCATGACATTTGACACCGGTATGTAGTAGGCTCTAGTGTATGGCGAAGGTCATTCTATCTTCCATTGTATGGTAGCGTAGCTCTTCATGCTGACTTTCTTGTACAGGGATGAAGAGGAATGTAGTAAGGGCCAACACGTTGTTCAGTGTTCACTATCTATACAGCTATCTTTGTGATATAGGCTTCACAGCACTTATATGTAAAGGTGTGGGTGATTACTACGATGGTTTAAGGGTGCCCAACCCCTCTTCAGCTACCTATAATGTCCCCCGGCCAGCTGCCCTTAATATGTACTCTACGGTACTGCATCAGGCTTGTATTTGGACAACTGTGTACTGTGTACGTGTTTATTTTCCTGTCTTGTTGGCTTTCAGAGTGGTGTAAGATTGGTATTGGTATCTGCTACGACCTGAGATTTTCCGAACTGGCTGCCCTCTATGCACAGAGAGGTCTGTAGCTGCTAGCTTTTCAGGCAAATTGCTAATGTGTATCAAATGCAGTTAGCTATGAACTTGGAACCTGCAGTATGTGTATATGTTAGTAGGGGCTATCTTAGCCTCGTTCCCAGGCCCGAGACGGCACAGGCCTGGGAACGAGGCTAGGGCTATCTATCATTGTTGCCAGTTGACATCACTCTCATTATGGGACATGTGTACCAGGTTTGCCACTCCCCTCTCCCACCAGGGTGCAAAGTCCTCTGCTACCCTTCCACCTTCAACTTGACAACAGGCCCTGCCCACTGGGAGCTCCTTATAAGAAGCAGGTATATACTTACTACTGGCCTAACCATCTGAGCACATTTTGCATGGGTGTAGCTAGCATTGAGGCAGCAGAGGCAGCTGCCTCCTCGCTTTTCTGAATAATGACGCATGTGTCCTAGATCCTCGCACATGCCGCGTATGATGTGTGTTCGATCTGATGGCAGAGACAGGAGCTAGGCTGACCAGGAGCTAGGCTGACCTTGAGCCGGCGTACTCCTAACACGGATAAAGTGCTGGAAGTCTGGGACATTCAGGGCACCGGCGTGTTGCTGTAGCATTTCAAGAGCAACAGTTACTGTTTGCGTGCGCTGTGGAAGTAATATTAATCATGCGGAAAAAAGATCAATTAGTGATATTAGTTAATTAATAATTGATTAGCTCAAAAATTTCTACAGCATGTTTTGCGCTGCCTCCTCAGTCTCATAATTCTAGCTATGCCCCTGTTTTGTAAGTAGCTATGTTTGGCAAACCACATTCAAGTACTATGAAAAAAATCTTAGGCCATAATTGATTACCTAGTTCATAACGCAAATCCACCGGCCCCTAGATTTCTGTATGTGGGGTAATTGAGTGCCCATTCTGTCGCCAGGTCTCTTGACAACCAGGTGTACACAGCTGCTATTGCTACTGCAAGAGATGAGAAGGCTTGGTACGCGTCCTGGGGACACTCCATTCTCGTCAATCCATGGTAGGTACGCTAGACTTTCCTACTGTTACATATTCAATATGATTACTACTGGAAGGCCACTTGGCCAATTGATAATGTTTACAAGTATGATGCCAGTAATCTGAAACCCAGATCAGTTACTAAAGTGATGCGGGACGCCATGCTGTACGTGAACATTCAACATGATTTCCTATACCAAGAACTAGAGCTGTTCTTAAAGCTCAATGATCCCTTGCTTAGTTGTTTCTTCAGCCTTCTATTTATTAGGCACATATTGTAGTCTAAAATACTCATGTATAACAGGAAGACTTATATAAGCAACCCTAACATAGTGTGTTCTCACTGTGTATACTGCCAGGGGTGAGGTTGTCACGACAACAGAAGGAGAAGAAGTGATCCTCTACAGTGATGTGGATCTGGATTTGCTTGACAGCATCCGAGAGCAAATCCCTATCTCTAAACAGAAGAGACACGATGTCTACCAAGTTGTGGAGAGTAGCAACTGATGAGTGTGGTGATGATAGATGCCCTAGTGCGATATCATAATAAGGATGTGTTTCACAGTAATGTCTTGCCAAGGTTCATGACTAGACAAGTTGATTCTCGTAAGCCCTACCATGTACATAGTTCCCAGGCCCGGGTTGCACAGAGAACGCAAACAACAAAACTAGCTGGGCGGGGGCCTAACAATGAGGCTGGTATATAGCTGTGTATGTATGTCATGAAATGTGGTCCCACCCGTGTGAAAAATGTATATTTGAGGGGGTTTCAGCAAATTACCAGCTGTCAAGGGAGAACTGGGTAATTAATGTTATACCAACTGTGCTGTATTGAAGTAGCACAAATAAAGAAGAGTTATGGCCTTGGTCCCATGCAGGCCTACCCCATTTCACCTGTTTTTCAACTTCAAATGTAACCTGGTATAACAAATGCCCATGAAGTTGATATTTGGTGCTCAGATAGTTTCATCTAGGTGGAGACAATCCACCAAGTATGATGCTATCAGAGCAGTTCACTTTTGACAGTGCCAAGTTGATTTCTACTTAAAGACTGCCACGTAAATATTATAAAAACACGTGGATCCTGAAGGGTGTTCCCCCGGCCGTGGGTGTTCCCACGTGGGTGTTTCCGTATGGGGATTTCCCAGGCAGTCTACCTACATTGTTGATCAATTACGCAGGCTATACAATGTATAACTCCCAAGAGTGTTTCCCAGAGAACATTCTAGATGCATGTACGTTGTGCAACATTAGGAGGAGTTGCACATTATATCCTAAAGGTATAAAAGCGCTGTATGGGTACCACAAAGTATTCAAGAGAAAGTGCTATATTGTTTTTTTGCTCATATCTGTGCTGCAACTTTCTGGAACTCAGCGATTCAGGCAAACTCAATAAACCTATTGAAGGTTGCTTCTGAGAAAGAACAGTTAGGTCTCTAGTATTCATAGTCATCTTATCTTTTCTCTGAACTGAGTTTAATATGGCAGAGGTCACATTTGAAAATCAGTGGTTTGCTGAAGGCCGTTTTCGGTATGCGTACAGGGGAACTTGGATAACTCCTGAGAAGCGAGGGCAGAAATGTGTTGTGAAGGAAAGAAAGGATGTGTACATCCGTGAAAATCCAGCAGGAGGCACAGAAACTGGCAAAGGGTTTTAACAATTCCCTGAAGCCTAGCCACCCAATTTCCTTCACTGAAGTTGTTGTCCATATTGTTACTGAGCAGCCTTACTCATCAGGGCCGAGACTGGATGAATACGTGATCGTTGAAGACTTCATTCCTGGCAACTTCACGAAGTGGTGCAACAACTACGGGTTTATCTCGCAAGAGGCCAAGACTACAGCCATCACAATGCCAGGCTTCATGCACTGGAGCTGGGTGCACACCGGAGGTGAAATGATGGTCGCTGACTTGCAGGGTGTACGCAGAGATGACGGTTACACGCTGACGGATCCCGTCATCCTCTCAACGAGTGGTACATATGGTGCCACGGACATGGGCATTGAAGGAATGGCGATGTTCTTCCTGCACCACGAATGCAGTGGAATCTGCAGTGACCTTCCCAAGCCCACCTACTCGGACCTCATCATGAATATTCCCCAGTCCCAGCGTGCAGGCTGTGAGAAACTGCTGCAGCAGGTGATGTCAGCAACGACGTACAAGTTTGAACTGCAGTTTCCACCGTCTATTCGAGCCACAGTCATCCAGACGTTCCTGCAAGTCGCACGACGCTGAAGAACAACTTGCACTATTTACTGAACCTTTTGTTTATAGTAGTGTCAGCTAGTAGCTATATTCATGATATCATGATCAATTGATATTATGCTATGCTGTAACTTAGATCATTTGTGACTATAACATTATGAGCCTGAATGGCTTTACAAAATTTCTGTGATGGTAGCTAACCTGACAGTCACCATGCCCAGTATGTATCGTGTATTGTGAACAAAGCTACATCATCATTGTGAACAACACTGGCAGTCTGATGATCTCCCAGACCAGCCTAACATGAGTGTGGAGCTCGAGGTGGAGGCCACGTTCCACTACCCGCTGGGCCTGGTAGACGTGCACACGCACGCACGCACGCACGCACGCACACACACACACACACACACACACACACACACACACACACACACACACACACACACACACACACACACACACACACACACACACACACACACACACACACACACACACACACACACACACACACACACACTAGTTGACTCAATAGGGAATAGCTACAATATATATGGCAGATTATGGTGCCACATTATGTTGCCAGGAGTGACCAGGATATACAGTGCCGTGTGTTGTCCATGCAGGGAGACAAATTAGTTTATTATGGGAGACTAGCTATATATAGACCAAGAACACGTGCACATTGAGTCGCTGTGATATTAAATGGAAACATGTGACTGGGACACTATTAGGAGATCACCTGATTACTTAGAGTACAATGTCATGTATGGTTATATACGTAGCTACTGCCTGAGGAATCCAAACTGGTAGCTAGCTAAGGCGGTTTGTGTTATATAGCTACATGTCACATGTCACATGTCCTGCTGCCACTTTCAGAAACTCTGTATCTAGCTACACCTTGATTTGTCAAACAGCAGTAGCTAACAGAACAGAAATCTTTTATTGAGATGCTCAGAACTCTTATTGTTAGTGACACTAAATGCTCATGAAGTTTAGTGGGCTGACAAAGAGTAGCTAGTGGGATTTAAACCCATGCTATTGAATACTTTTTATGCCACTACCTATGAGAAGAGGAGCACAACACAAGCCATGGGTTAGCTATGTCTCACTCTCTACCATACCTTACTAGCATCATTGCATGACGATCCATATCGATGAAGTGTTCTGTGTCAGATACAGTACCTGGGTTGAGGCAGACTCTATACTGCTTCTGGAACTGTAGTATGCAGTGGTACAACTAAGTGGGTGATACCTAGCTACTGGGTTATGTAGAACAGCAGAACTGCCAAGGCAGTGGCTACATAGCTATATCTGAAGAAGGGTGCATGCATGGACGCTGATAGCTAGCTAGTATATGGTCAGTGACAACTTGCAGTGTAGCTGCAACACTTGACAAAGAACTAAGGATTCAGTGTTTTGAAGAATGGGCCTGCATATAAATTATTGCGCAATCAGGGCATAGTCGAGGCTATGAATAACTTACTATGCAATTTCTGCTGCTGATTGGGCTAGTGTGAGTGAACAGATGTTGGAGGATGACTACCGTCCACATGTAGCTACTGCAAATCTCTATGACCGGTCAAACAAGCTAATTCCGTTTTACGTTATGATCATCACGCATACCCTTCAATCTGGCGAACCGTCTGGGGGTCCAGACTATACTCTGGTTCAGTTCATTTAACTCCACTGCAGGAGATTTTCATGCAGGTGTTGGGCCCCATGGTGATGACATCGATCCTCACTGAACTTGCTTTAGCTACAATTAATGGCATGGCTCAAACTTGTTTTTCTGGAAAGGCGAATTCCTTTCTTTAAGGTGCACCACCATTTAACAGAAAAACCAAGGGATTTAGCTACATGTAGCTAGTGGGATTCGAACCCTGCAGGACTGAGACTGAGTTGAGCACTAGAGACTCAGGCATGTTATTCATTTTTCAATTCCTCCTTACTCTCCGAGAATTAATACTACCGAGAATTAATACTAAGCATTACATAATGCTGACTTTTTTTACAGGACGACCAATGCATGCATGGAACGTGAAATGGAATGTGGTTACGCATAGCTGCCTACCGGTAGTTATTCCACACCCACGTCGCGCATGCGCGCAGGGTAATTAGCTCTCTTTTGTGGGTGGGAGTGTTTCTGTGCAGCCATTTTTGTTGTCCGGCGGCTCGTGTTGTGATCCAGAGACATTGTATTGGTAGGTAGAAGCGAAATATTAGGTCCACATGCGACATAGCTAGCCTATAGTTTGGGACATTATAAAATTCATGCTCTGCATGCTCTGCATGCTTGCAGTTCAACAGATTCCTGTGTATTGGCCTTGGAGCCTATTGATAGCTACTAAAAGCGATCTGTGTATTTCTTGTGTGGGAGCATGCATGCATGTTAAGCTAATGGACGGATGAAAGTTGGCCAAGTATGCATGGATAGTAGGTAGCTGTAGGCCTTGTTGTGGCAAACTTAGAGAAATAGCCAAATTATATAGCTACTAGCTATAGTATAATTGTGTATAGCTAGCTATACATGGGGAGTGTTTATACTCCCATAGACGCCGTAGTCACAGCTAAGACCGGATTCAAGAAATTTTGATCTCCAATTTTGCTGGCTCATGACTGTTGGACTGCACTTTATTTCAGCCATTGACCTATGATTACCGGTAGCTACACGAAGCACATTTTGCCCTTTGACTTGATACTAACTGTAGTATATAGCAAGTCCACCCCTTTCCTAATACAAAGGTCTGGCAGAGTATAAGTTAGGGCCATGCAGGGCCAGTGCTGAATGTGCATGCGTGCCTGCTACCTATATTTAAAGTATGTACTTCCTGCGCCAAGATTCAATCTGATGTGCGGTCGACGTCGCAGCTTTGACTACAGCATCAATGGGACAAATGGGAGTAACACTACCTTGTTGAAAATAGGTTCTAAAGTTGTGCGGCAGAAATGATGATCAACTAACTGGGAACGAGGCTAATAATAGACTTAGCTGCTTAGCTACTATGTTTGGATTTTCAGAAAAATGTCAGCCATCAATTTTCTAAGCTAGAAGTTGTAGCTGATTTATATGAGCATTGATGTTGTTAATTTCCAATCTGCTCAATAGCACGTACGACAACCTTCTGCAGACCACAACAGTCCAGATGGCATCAAATGTGACCCGGGAGTCACCCAGCACCATTTGCAAGAAGTGTTCAAAACTGTTCACTGACCCACGCATGCTTCCATGCCTCCACTCGTTCTGCAAGAAGTGTATCGAATCACTCGTCACTCAAGACGGTTCCAAGAAAATGATCCGCTGCCCCTCATGCAAAACTGCCACCCCCATTCCAGAGAAGGGTGTGGAAGCAATCCCTCAGAATGCCCGGTTGAGCTATGAAGCTGAAGTTGCCTCGTACGAAGCCAAAATCAAGGGGCATCTTCCCAGCGAGTGTGATGAATGCTGTCGAGTTCCACCACAGCCCATTGTAGCCTTCTGCTACATGTGCCAAAGGTTTCTCTGTAAGCCATGTCATGAACACCACTGTGTCTCGAGGCAAGCAGTGAATCACAAAGTTCTCAAAATCGAGGAGGCAAGAAATAAGGAGATTGCTGAAGAGCTGAAACAGCACATGCCCCCACCTCCACTCTACTGCCAAGAGCATGCTGGAAAGGAGGTGGAGTTCTACTGCACTTCCTGTAGTGTGCTGGTGTGCATGAAGTGTACCATAATTGAGCACACTGGACACAAATTTGAAGACCTCACCAATCATGCCCAGAAGTGGAAAGAGGATCTGAGCCGGAGTGCACAGTCAATGCCTGATACTATTACCAAGCTTGATGCAGCTATTGCTGATGGTAAGGTCATGACAGAGAAGGTGGGAACACGGAGGATATCCATGAATGACGCAATTCAAAACACCTTTCAAGAACTCCACAAAGCACTAGATGAACGAGAGAGAGCCCTGCTAGCTCAGACCAGTGAGATAACGACATCAAAGCTCACCAGTCTCCAGATTCAGATGGAAGAAATGACGTCACTCAGAGATGAGATCAGCTCCTGCAGTGCAGCAATTTCTGAAGCTCAGAGGAGCCACACTGATGCCCAGCTGCTGTCTGTGGTGACTGTGCTTCATGCACGATTGCAGGAGGTGATGAACAAGTTCAGTGCCATGGCTCTTCAGCTGCGAGAGGATGATACAATAGCCATAGCTGTCAAGACCACTGCCCTTATTAGTGACATTTCCACCTTCGGATCAATCAAGAAGCACCAGCCTAGGGACTACACAAGTCTCAACAAACCAGTCATGACAATCTCAGGAGTTACTACACCCTTCAATGTGGCAGTTCATGACAGTGGTGATGTATTTGTCACAAGCCACAACAACCACTGTGTCTGTGTGTTTGATAAGAATGGCACAACGAAGGCAACAATAGGAAGCAGAGGTAGTGGTGATGGCCAGTTCTCTTATCCATTAGGCATTGCTATCAGTGGAGATGTGATGTTTGTTGCTGAGAATGGGGGCAACAGAATCCAGAAACTAACAATCACAGGTGAACCTCTCATGAAGTTTGGCACACCGGAGATGGGAAATGGGCAGCTCCACCAACCATGGGGTATATGCCTAGCCAGTGATGGAAAACTTTATGTTGCTGAGTTTGGAAACAAAAGAGTGCAAGTATTTAATCCAGATGGTACATTCTCCAGTATCATTAGGGGACTAGCGGACAATGAGCTTAGAAAACCAAAAGCAGTGACCATTGATCAGAGTGGAAACCTGCATGTTGCAGACGATGGGTCAAAGTGTATCAAAGTCTTCACAGCAGACGGAGAGTATGTACGCCAGTATGGAAGTGGACAGTTGCAGGGTCCAACTGGCATTACAGTGGATCAAGATGGCTACTGCCTGGTTGGAGATCATTCTGGAAATCGACTGTGGATTTTCGATCCAGATGGAAAATTTACCCATTCTGTACCAACTACTGGCTCACTTCGTGGTGTTACCCTTGATAAAGAAGGCTTTATGCATGTGGTCGACTCTAGCAGTTCTTGTGTACACAAATTCTGATTTGGTAACATTTCGTGTATTATTCTATTTTTGAACATGGTAAGAAGACTTAGCCAGAACTCATCACTAGCTAACTGTCTGGCATGTCCAATCTCGTGTGGTGTTTGATATCAAAATTTGAAGGGTCAAGCATGCAACAATTGGAATGAGAGTGTTGTCTATGTCAAATTGGTAATTGCAACTTGACCAGACCCTCCCTTCCGTGTGGGTCTGGCCCCGCGAGATCTAGACTAGTGCTGTGCCTCGTGTTCCATGTCTCCAGAGACACTGCTCAGCAGGTGGAAGTACTGGTCTAGCTTGGAGGTGAGCTCCAAGGAAGTCACATGACTTCTAATTCCGTGCTTCAGATAGAGTGAAAGAATTAAGTGAGTCCCTTTTTTATTATGCCCACTGCCAATGGGGCTAGCAAGTGTGAGTGAGCCAGCCATAGATGTTGGAGGACGACTACCATTGTCTGTACTGCAAATCTCTATGACTGGTTCAAACAGCCCCATTTTCTTTCTAACACCATGCACAGGACACTAGTTCCAGACCTTGGTGAAATGTCTGGGGGTCCAGACTACTCTAGTTAGGGGTACGTGCTTATGCAACCCTTCCGCACTCCACGTTATTATGGAGGCCAAGTAAAAAACCTGAGGTTACAATCTGCAGGAATAAGGATTGAGTTTTCTATCAGACTTTACTGCTCAATATTCCGCTATTCAGTGTATTTCTTCTAGCTATATAACTATAAAGAGTACTGAGAAAGTGGTGGTATCATCAGCACATGCACTGTACTTCAGGTCAAATGTCTTGTGTATTGCTAGCTATACGCTCAAGACACATATACACTATTTTTACAAGAGTGCATGATGACATCATTGTTAATGATGATGTCATCATTGTTAATGATGATGTCATCATACGCTCTTGTATTTGACCAGTGATGTCTGGTTACTGAGAACACTGTCATTCTGAATTCGAAAAGTGATAGCTAACAGTCTTTTGCAAGCATGACACTTGCAAGGTTGGGATGTTCTAATATCCATGGCTTATGCAAAATTTTTATACAATGTAGCTATAGCTTGTTGACAACTCCGTGCATGGTGCAATTTCTCAAGCCACTGAAGTATTGGAAGACAAATGGTGTGAACATGGATACGAAACCCTGGACACGATAGCTAGGTAATGTTTGCAACCTTTAGACACTTGCATCCCATGGGGGGGATCCCAATGAGTCCTCAGTCTCAATAAGTCCTATGAACATTCAACTGGGGTAGTTTCTCTGGAGTTTTCGAATTCGTTATGGGGCATGCACCGTTTGTAACAAAATTACTTACTGAACACATTCTTCTTTACTATGACGAGCAAGAGATGGCCTGGGAATGAGGCTAGGTCCTCCACAGCCAGAGCCCACTATTTTAACTCCAACTTCTAGCTATCTTGGCATAATTGGGAAGTAATAAACAATGGCGTCTTTACTAAACAACTATAAACAACACTATAGTCTTAACTATTAATAGGCAACAATGTTCTTTCCTAATAGCTAATGACGACATTTTTGAACAACAATATTCTTTCAGCTTTTCCATATGCCTGCTGCTGATTGGACTAGCTACGTATATAGTGTGAGTGAGCCAAGCATAGATAGATGTTGGAGGATGACTGCCATTGTCCGTATGTGTAGCTAGCTGCTGCAAATCTCTAGCTCTATGATCGTTTCAAACAAGCTAATTCCTTTTTTCTTTATGACTACCATGCACAGGACACTGGTCCCAGACCTTCACTCTGGTGAAATGTTCCAGGGCTCAGACTACTATACTCGTACCATGACCTACTCACCCCGGCATTTGTCAGTAGCTAGCTACCTAATGCTGGGGTGAGAAGGCCTGAGTACTAGTGTACAAGGCTATTCTAGTCAGGGGCACGTGCTTATGTAACGTGTAATTCCTTTCGTCTAGCGATAGCAGCCAGGCTCAGCTCCCTCCCTTGCATTCACCTATAGTATGACTAGTCTCGGAACCAGACCCTTCGTGCGGAACCAGACCCCCCGCACGAAGGGTCTGGTTCCGAGACTATAGTATGACGGTAATCTCGTTATAGATAGATCGACTGCATGCGCATATATGCAGTTAGTCTGGCGCAGCCAGACCCTCGCACGGGTCTGGCTGCGCCAGACTAATATGCAGTATGCTGCGCATCAGCAGTGACGTCATGCATGCTATTATTATAACAGCATGAGTCAGCATCTATAGTGTTGTTTATAATTAATTGTTGTTTAGTAAAGACGCCGTTGTTTATGCCAAGATAGCTAGAAGTTGGAGTTAGCTATTACTATACTCGGACCACTGTGACTCGGACAGTATATTATAGTTCTCTGGAGCTAGACCCTCGTCGTGATCGAAATGGCAACCTTCAAAGTAGACAGCGTCACCAAGGAGAGCAAACCTCTCTCTCGGGGAAATTTGGAAGAGGCTACGAAGAACAGGATTGGAGGGGTCCAACCTGAAGCGTATTCCAAGACGACTCGCCCTACAGTGGAGTCCAGTGGACGTACCCATGCCTTTGTGTCTGCTGTGAACCTCGCTTACGCCAAGCATTACCCTCTTGTGCTCAGCCCCGACGCCATCTGGATGTGTATCACGCAGGGTTTCTCTCAACACGTTAACGCTAATGCAGAAAAACTGTTCGTTGAACACGAGGGGAAGAAGGAGATAGTTGTGCGACTTGATGAATTTGTTAAAGGCTCACCAGACAACTCTTGGCCTGATGTTTTTGATGAATTCTCGGAGCAAATACGAAAGCACGTTGGATACAAAACACATGAATTGCTCACCCCAGAGTTTTCAACCACTGGTCCCACTGAGAAGGCAGCAGCTCAGGTCGTTCTGATGGATTCCTTCAAAGAGTACTTCAGCTACACACTCATGACTCGGTGTGGTATCCCAGAAATCACTCTCGAAGGAACAGTGGATGACTGGAAGAAGCTACGTGACAGGGTGCTGGGTCTTGCCACGTATGACCTTGCTTGGTGGATTACAGCTCTGAAACCCGTGCTACACCAGTTTGTTGCTGCAGCATCTGGCAGTGTTGACCGTGAGTTCTGGTCGAATTTCTACAAAAGACATGGCGGTTCTGGGGGGCCTTACATTAGTGGCTGGATCTGTACCCTCTTTCCCTATACCGGCAAAGGAAAGAACCTCACGAGGAACCCCCATCTGTCGCGGTGGCAGGAAACGGGAGACTTCTTTGGCATGACTTCTCGCAGCTTTCCAGCAGGGGTGGTATCAACACCATTCAAGTGGATCTACTATGATGAAGAGTACCCAATGCATTTCTACGCTGGTTTCATGACTGTGACACAAGACCCCCAGACGCTGGCAATACATCCTGAGATTGGGTGGGCAGTTGTGGATAACAAGGATGTTGAGCTTGTGAGCAAGAGTGGTTTGTCACACCAGAGATTCAGGGATTACATTCCTGAGTTTTAGTATTCTACACATCATCATTGTGTTCCCAAATATTATTTCATGCAGTGAAGAAGTTTAGTGACAATGTTGGCTCACATTTTGGGGCCATAATTATTTCAATCACTCGTTTTGGTTACACAGGATGACCTGCATAGGCCCTCGTTTTACACTATATAAGTGTTTTGCACTGCTGATATAATTATAAATGGAAGAGAACTAGAGTGGTAACCCACAAACATTGAACTAGCCCCCCATAAACTTGAGAATACTGTTAACATGTGTTTCAGGAGCTGCTGAAATTCCAAGAATTTCAAATCTCGGTCATATGCTCATACCCATTGCATATTTTTACTGAATTTTTGTGCAATTCGTAATTTCCAGTACTTGATTTGGGTTATAGACCACTATGGTTCTGAGCCCTTACGTCCACTGCACCATGGAATAGGTCAAAGAATGCCCTCACTATTATTGGGAGGAGACCTGAGGTTCTAATCGCTGGAATATAAAACAGTGGCTGTTAATTGGTCTGGCAGGAAGTACATACTTACATACTTAAAAAGGTTTATGGACACACATTCAGCACCTGCCCTACCCTAAATATTGCCCTACATCCTGCCAGACACTTCAAATATAAGAAAAAGGGTAGTGAACAGACTGGGTAACAGAGCAAAGGAGGACTGAACGACAACTTGGAATGACGACTCGTTGGGATCCACTCCCCTCCCCCCACCCTCAGAGGAAAGGCATGCCTCTAAAGTTTGCAAACATTATCACGTGCAATGAGCCTTCAACTTAAATTTTTAATTTCACTCCCCACTGAGACTCTATCTAGTTGTTCCAGTTACTTCAGCCACTTCGGAAAGAACGTTTTCACTTTTCAGTCATTAGACGGCTACTAAGATCTACTATGACTGAAATGTGTCTCAACAACTGCTTGCTCCTACATGTACACAAGGATATAACTGACGCCATGAGCTTGGAGGACATTGCTAAGGAATTTGTTACTCGCAAAGTGGAGAGAAGCAACTACTTTGGCTCTTTTTAATTTTGTCACGAATTATTATTATTGAATACTCGTGTCCAAAATTTTGTGCACCCCCACTTTTAACTAGCTTCCTACCCCTCTGCTCAGTGGCTTGCACCACGATAAGTTATGGTCATTAGAACACTCCTGGTTTGTAGCAGCCCCATTAGGGCGGCTGCCGCGTTAGGGCATCCGCTATGAATGCAATTAAAATCCGCCGCGCTCGTCCGGATGCTGCCCTAATCGGGCACACCGACAGTCATAAGCGCCCTGCTAACATGGATAGGCGCCAAGCGTGCATTGCATGGTGTACTATATCCATAATATTCAGGCACCTTCAACCAGGTGAGCAATATGAAAGGAAACCTGCTGCAACCTGCATATAGCTGTGTGTTACTACTAGTAACACACAACAATGTTACTATGAGTGCTGTATTGCAGTGCACATTAGTTCTGCCCTAATCGGGCAGCCTCAGCCAGGTCTGCCCCATTAGGGCAAGTGATGTATGGAAACTGCTACAGCCTGGTCAACGTTAATGTTATAGCTTGATATAGTCTGGATTGCAGTGCACATTTCTAGTTCTGCCCTAATCGGGCAGCCTCAGCCAGGTCTGCCCCATTAGGGCAAGTGAGGTATGGAAACTGCTACAGCCTGGTCAACGTTAATGTTATAGCTTGATATAGTCTGGATTGCAGTGCACATTTCTAGTTCTGCCCTAATCGGGCAGCCTCAGCCAGGTCTGCTCCATTAGGGCAAGTGAGGTATGGAAACTGCTACAGCCTGGTCAACGTTAATGTTATAGCTTGATATAGTCTGGATTGCAGTGCACATTTCTAGTTCTGCCCTAATCGGGCAGCCTCAGCCAGGTCTGCCCCATTAGGGCAAGTGAGGTATGGAAACTGCTACAGCCTGGTCAACGTTAATGTTATAGCTTGATATAGTCTGGATTGCAGTGCACATTTCTAGTTCTGCCCTAATCGGGCAGCCTCAGCCAGGTCTGCCCCATTAGGGCAAGTGAGGTATGGAAACTGCTACAGCCTGGTCAACGTTAATGTTATAGCTTGATATAGTCTGGATTGCAGTGCACATTTCTAGTTCTGCCCTAATCGGGCAGCCTCAGCCAGGTCTGCCCCATTAGGGCAAGTGAGGTATGGAAACTGCTACAGCCTGGTCAATGTTAATGATATTAACTGGATTGCAATGCACATTTCTAGCTCTGCCCTAATCCGGCACCCTCAACCAGGTCTGCCCCATTAGGGCAAGTGAGGTATGGAAACTGCTACAGGTTGCATGCAGACAGTTGTTAGCATGCTGCAGAATCACCACTATCTATAATTGACGATCCTTATACAGTCATCTTTTTACTACTACTACTGTTAACTCCTAACCTCCATGCAGTGTTGCTACTAACCCCATGTGTTTGCTTGTGCACGTTGAAATGTCATTACGAGAGTAAAATTAAAATTTGCACAAAACATGTACTTTACATACACTGGCTGGAAAAGTGAACCAAATCAATGAAACATTCACAATTATAACATCAATACAAACCATGACTTTAATATAATGCAGGCTGCAGCTGACCAGACATACCAGACAAAAACTAATAATCTTTGTGTGAAACATGTTGGGTAAACCATCTAAGTAATCAAACATGCACAAATGTTCAGTGTAGAATAATAATCAATACAACTACATATTCTTGAGTACTAGTCTCTGTTCTTAATCACAGTTTCACTTGCTTTGTTTTGCTGTACAATAGCAGCCATTGCCTGAGTACATACGTGTACATGCAATTAGATGAACGGTATTAATGCACAGTTACGAAATACAGGGATACTGGTGCATTTACCTCAGGCCATAACACCTCAGATGACAGTAATGTAGGAGAAATTGAGTGCTTTCTGGTTTCTTTTTGACCATCCGCAATGGCACGAAGAAAGTACAATACCTCATTAACCTGTAACAAAATAAAAACAACTTTAAGTGTGTGTGTGTGTGGTTTATTTTATTATGCTTCTTGGCATAGTTAAAAAAATTGGATTCGACAGAGGCCAAGTGTCCATTGGCAACCAGGTCGCTCTCCTGGAACCACACTTGGCAAGGTTGGTATAATAGGAGGAGCTTTGCGGGTTACAGGCCACGTCCCTTAGATGACCCTGCAGCAATGATAGTAACAAGTCTCTATAACCTTGATTTGTGTTGCTATAACTGATCATACACAGGAAAATACTCACTTCTGCATTTTTCAATGCTGCGTGCATTTTACTCCTCTCAATGTTTCCATCTCTGAGAATCAAGAACAATGTACAGTAACTGAACAAAGGACTGTAAGTTAATGGTACAACAAACTGATAGCAGTACTTCACCTGATTGGGATACCATTAGTAGAAGAAGACAGAAATTTCTTCACAGCCCTTATATAAGAACTTTTCGGTGTGGTTGAGTGAAATAGCATGTCTTCTGTAGCAATTTCTGGCCAGATGTCCGGAATAAGTATGTCACCTTCATCTGTGGACAGTAATGGACATAAGATTGTTACTGCTTACTGACAACAGTAAAGAAGTTAATGTGCAATGTACCAATCTGGGGTAAAGTTTGTTCATCTTCTGACTCAGAGCTTGATATTTGCTCGTCGTCGGGTGCATCATCAGCTGAATGGCAATGACCAAACAAGAACAAGTATCATCAACTCAGTATTTTATCCTGTTTGACTAAAATGAAGTTTATGGTGGTAACCTGAATGGTGTTGAATGATGTATTCTTGACGTTTGGAATGGTTAAACTAAAGAATAGAGCAACCCATAAAATTAGTTTGGTGGGAATACGGTTGGAAGAGTATTTCATCAGCAGATTAATCTATTCTCACACATAATTATGTGTACCTCTGTGGTGCTGGCTTCCATGAACTCTTCAACACCTTCTTCATACCCTTCTCCTTTAATGAACGATTCACTCAAGTTTGGGCTGAAATGGATGATGCTTTAATATGAAATGCCACATACATACATTTAATTACAATCACTTCCATCTATGTCGGATGTAATTATAACCTTGTCATGAGCTCATGCAGTAACCATTTTCTGAGGACATCAGCATCTCCACTAAATTGGAAGTTGTCCTTGCAAATCGCACACTCTGCAAACTGACAACAACAATCAGATTTCTTTATCCAATTGTACATGCACTATGCACAGCAGAGTATCATTAACTTCTGTTCGCTTCAAATAACCATACATCACCAATCACAGATTGGTTATAATTGCGGTAATGGTGTTGGGGCTGTGCACTACTTACAAAGCGCTAGTGGAGAGTCGCTAGGCTCTCCACGCACATAAAGCCGCCATGGGATAGCCGCTTGGCTCTCCCTGTACATATCGCAGCCAGCGGAGAGCCGCTTGCTCTCCCCGCCCATATAGCCGTCAGTGGAGAACCGCTTGCTCTCCCCACACTCGTGGAGAGCTGCTGCTCTCCCCTAACAAATAGCAGCCAGTGGAGAATTGCTGTTCTCCTCACATATATAGCAGCCAGTGGAGAGCTGCTGCTCTCCCCGCACAAATAGCCGCCAGTGGAGAGCTGCTGCTCTCCCCACACCTATAGCAGCCAGTGGAGAGCTGCTGCTCTCCTCACGCATATAGCAGCCAGTGGAGAGCTGCTGCTCTCCCCACCCTATAGCAGCCAGTGGAGAACCTCTTGCTCTCCCCTCACATATAGAAGCCAGTGGAGAGCTGCTGCTCTCCCCACAGCCAGTGGAGAACCGCTTGCTCTCCCCGTACCTATATAGCCGCAGCAATACTTGTATGTAACTTATTGCTTCCTGATATTGATGTGATGGAGGGGACAACCCCCCTAACCCTTAAATTCAGCCCCAACACCGTCCCACCCTCAAGGTGGAAAGTATACACCTATGAAATTGTGTTAACAGGCCACTGAGGGCACATTGGCCAACGAGGCCATAGTGGTGAACAAGCCACCGAGGCCACCTAGTGAACGGGTCACCAAGGCCACGCTTAATGTAAACAGGCCACCAAGGCCACACTTAATGTGCCAGGCCACACTTAATGTGCCAGGCCACTGAGGCCACACTTATTGTGCACAGGCCACCGAGGCCACAATTAATGTGCACAGGCCACTGAGGCCACACTTAATGTGCCAGGCCACCGAGGCCACACTTAATGTGCCAGGCCACCGAGGCCACAATTAATGTGCACAGGCCACCGAGGCCACACTTAATGTGCACAGGCCACCGAGGCCACACTTAATGTGCATAGGCCACCGAGGCCCCACTTAATGTGAACAGGCCACCGAGGCCACACTTAAAGTGAACAGGCCACCAAGGCCACGCTTAATGTGAACAGGCCGCTGAGGCCACACTTAATGTGAACAGGCCACCGAGGCCACACTTAATCTGAACAGGCCACTGAGGCCACCCTTGTGAACAGGGCCACAAAATGCACAGCTAGGCCACCGAGGCCACACTTAATGTGAACAGGCCCCGAGGACACACCGGTGAACAGGCCACCGAGGCTACACCTGTACAAGCTACGAAAGCCAACATCTCTACCACAATAATAGGGTTGAACCATGCAGCCCATAATAGCTACATGTATATGCACAGCTAGCCATAAACCATTCTGGCTGCACACCAATAATAGCGAGACAACAACATTATACACACGTACACAAAATCCAGTTTTGACCATTCTAGGTTCAACAGAAAAGTACATGGAGGTACATTACAGGCTGCATAACACTGGCAATATTAGAGCCACGGCAACCAAACGTTATCGCCGGCGATAGCACACCAACGCTGAACATATATGGTGCTAAATGGCAGCCATCAGGGCAAATCAACAGCCAGTGTGGTGCTGACTTCCATGCTGTGACAACCAAGGTACCTCTTGTGCCACCTGGCTCAGCATGTAGGCACATACGGCAGACTAGAGACTGTGGCGGAACCCACCAGTTGACCTCTCCATACCAGGATCTGGTAAACGTATCAACAGCTTCACCGTGAGGAACCCAGAACCGGCTATCAAGGCTTTCCAGCTGAGTGTTATAACACGAGGCAAATCAATCAATCGTGTGAGGACCCCACATAGCGTCCAACTGGCAAAACACAAATAAGCACAACTGCCAGTCATCCTAGTCAACAATGCAGCTCAAGAAATCGGCCCTGTCATTAAAGGTTCTAGGGATCCATGCAACATCCAGTCTGATATTATGTGCGAGGCATACTTTGAAAATGCTCATTGCTGCATCCTGTAGATGCTGTCTACAACTACCTGACTGAACAACCCTGACTACATTCAGGATGTTAGTGAACCATTTGACTCTATGGCCTGCTAAACTTTACAGAAAAGGATCGAAGCACTTGATCCACAGATTTCAGCTCTCTCCAAGTGGAGCTCTGCTTAGATTCCACAAGCGACCACTGGCCATGGGCAACCTCACGGTCTAATTCATGATCAACCACATAGCTAGCCACCATAACCAGTAGCACTGGCATCAGAAAAAACCACGTGAGTATATCTCCTGTGAAAAATAAATTTAAAAAAAATAAAAAATTTTTTTTTTTTTTTTTTAAAATGGGCTGACCAATAATTGCATTGAGGGAATGCATGTTCTGGTGCCAAAACTGAAGCTCCTCATGAGCCTCTTCAGACAGCATAACCAGACCTGACCTAGACCAACGCTCCTCAATGACTCGATAAAGTGCTCGAGTGCGGATCCTGGCTACCGGGCCTATTGCATGGCCCATAGCAATGATCTGGCCAACGACACTAGCAACAGCTCTAACGGGACAGCTACCCAATTGTGGAATACTACGAATAGCATTGCGGAGCTTAACGAACTAGGCACAGCAACAGATCCTTCAATGAGGATCAATAATAAACCCAAGCCATACCCCTAGCTGCACTGGGTCAAGCTGTGACTTGAGCAAATTCCGCAACCCTGCATGCTGCAGGTCACCTATGATCAAATCATGAGCAAAAATGCACTCAACGAATGAAGGCGCCACATAATATTATGCCATCATCTACTAGACAAAGGCTCTTAGCCCACTCCATTCCGTGACTCAATGCCTGACGGAGTCAGGACGAAAAGTCGGCGGTACTTGGCTATTAAGCCCCCCCAGGTCCCCCAACTACTTGAGCTGCATGCAGTTATACTCCCTGTGAAAGTGACTGCTACACTTGGAGCAGCAGTGGTTAAACCGACAGGCACGGAGAATGCACCCCTCCCGTGAATTCCACCTCAGACACACTGGCATTCTCGCATAAGGGGTGTAGCGCTTCCCTACTATTTCTTTGGCTACCCACTTACGGCTGGGGTCCACTTCCCTGGTCACCTTGCTGACTCACTCACCATCCCTTTCCTCGCCCTCATGATCACGGCGTTTGGGTCTGGCTCGCGCGAAATTCACTGTCCACAATACTGCATCCAGCTGGGCCCATGGCGCATGTGGTCGGGTCGCAGCCTGTCTACAACTGGGCATCATATGATAGCCAGGGGGTGTCCTCATATTCTTGACTAGCCTTAATAATAACTTCACTGTAAGCTAACAAATCTCTCATCCTATCCGATTGCCGCATGACTACTATGCTGGCAAAGGTATTAAAACATACTCCCCACTACTCAATGGTGGTGACATTCTTCTGGGGCCTGATATTTTTCTCTGGTTTGGAGAGTAGATCCAAAAGATTGAATGTAACATGTGATATTAACATTGGGATGAGGAGGGAGGGAGAATTTGTCCTACAGCCCAAACTCGCCCTCCTGCCACGCGGGGAACTGCAAGCAACTGACTTTATCACCTGACCATCACGTGACAATCACGTGCACAGCCCCACCCATTCCACCAGCGCATACCGCTCCAAAGTTAACATTGTTTAACTTCTGTTAAACTCCTATTAACTTCTGTTCGCTTCAAATAACCATACATCACCAATCACAGATTGGTTATAATTGCGGTAATGGTGTTGGGGCTGTGCACTACTTACAAAGCGCTAGTGGAGAGTCGCTAGGCTCTCCACGCACATAAAGCCGCCATGGGATAGCCGCTTGGCTCTCCCTGTACATATCGCAGCCAGCGGAGAGCCGCTTGCTCTCCCCGCCCATATAGCCGTCAGTGGAGAACCGCTTGCTCTCCCCACACTCGTGGAGAGCTGCTGCTCTCCCCTAACAAATAGCAGCCAGTGGAGAATTGCTGTTCTCCTCACATATATAGCAGCCAGTGGAGAGCTGCTGCTCTCCCCGCACAAATAGCCGCCAGTGGAGAGCTGCTGCTCTCCCCACACCTATAGCAGCCAGTGGAGAGCTGCTGCTCTCCTCACGCATATAGCAGCCAGTGGAGAGCTGCTGCTCTCCCCACCCTATAGCAGCCAGTGGAGAACCTCTTGCTCTCCCCTCACATATAGAAGCCAGTGGAGAGCTGCTGCTCTCCCCACAGCCAGTGGAGAACCGCTTACTCTCCCCGTACCTATATAGCCGCAGCAATACTTGTATGTAACTTATTGCTTCCTGATATTGATGTGATGGAGGGGACAACCCCCAAACATCCACTATCACCATAATTATGGTGATCCCTCCCCAAATCACATCAATTAACCCCTTCTACAATTCTGCCCTACAGAAAAGAGGTAGGATTACTCTTTATCTATCCATCTTTGAATCAAAATGACCTGACCTTCAAATCAATAAAAATCTGAGAAGAAACCATATCAGTACAACTGCACTGAATATACATACAGCTCTACTGGATCAACTAGGCAGATATTTTAGCAAGTTCAGCTCTAGGAATGCGAATGTACCTCTTGTAGGAGTCACTACTCCATCTCCCCAATGTCTGGATTATTGACTCGGCTACTCCCCTGGCCGCCGCAGCAGTGGCCACTCCAATCCGGAATGAATGGCCAGAGAAGTGAGAGCAATCCACTCCCGCTGCACACAAGATTTCCCGTAGTCTCTTTACAAACTATTGCCTTAATAACGAGGTGCCATCTCTGAAACAGAAGAGAGGGGCGCTTTTGAAACCCCTTAACCGCCAAAAATGCCAGCATGGCCTTTACGGGGCAAATCTTCTTCTCAATTCTTCCAACCATGGGGCATATACCGCGGCACCATTAATCCATTTTCGAACCCTTAATCCCCACTTGCAGCCCCCAATGGGTTATCCATGGAGTCCACTGCCACATCTTGCACTGACAAATGCCACGATGGGTCGTAAGGTTCATTGCTCTGAACTATGAATTCTCCTGAGCGAAGGAAGCGAAGAACCCCAGGCAGCAAGCCGCCCACATATAAGCTTGTTCTCGTATTTGCCTGGGTTGTGGTTCAAAATCTGGAAGATTTTGTCTAGTATTAATGGCGAAATGGGAAGGCGTTGGACCTTGCCCCCCGATTTATTTCTGTGGGTACCCCGCAACAGCAACTCCAATCTCAACTTACCATTCAGTGGGTCTCCATGCCCAATATACAGGGAAAAGTCCCTCTACCCAAGGGGTAGAAATGGAACTAGACCAGACCACCAAGGTTGTCAAAATCGGACCAAACCTCAAGAGGCCAACATGAACCCAAAGGTCACACTGGGCCCTAAGATGTCTATCAGGGTACTCCGACCCATAGCTATAAAGAAGGCCTTTCCATAGCTAGCTATACTGAGCCAGCACTAATTAAGCTACGTATAGATAACGTAGCACTTTAAGTGAGCACCAAGGCAACCCGATAGTGCAAAACGGCCACCGAGGCCACACATGATTGCCAAAACATGGAATGTAAACCAGGCCACCAAGGCCCACAACGTCACCACTCAGGTGAACATCTGGCCACCAAGGCCACACGTGTAACGGGCCATCAAGGCTACACGTGTAACCGGCCACCAAGGCTACAACTGGTAACGACAAAGTCCTAGTTAACTCAAGCATTCCGCCCCCTGCCTACTGCCCAACAATGCTTTATTAATAGCCAACTGCCTTATTACTAGCAGCCCAGTTGAATCTGGCGATTAAACCTCCTGCGCATGCGCAGCTGCGGGCTCGTGTCACTGGTTCTGTGCCACATGCCGGGTACCCTGCACCCCCGACCAGTATCCATAGCCATCCCCGCTCACCTTGGGATTGCATCGCCTCTCTGACCTTCAGATCTACCATTTACCCAAAGCTGGGCAAGGCTGCCTGGACTGCTTACGGTCCATCAACGCCCGCAGCTGGGCTGTTGTCACTGTCCCGGAGGGCGACTCCCTACTCGCGTCTTCTAGATGTTTCCCAACGCCGTCTTCGTCGTCCGCCATACTGCCGCTTCCTCCGCTGAGGTTTGCTCCTTTCTTTTTAGAATTTGTCCTACAGCCCAAACTCGCCCTCCTGCCACGCGGGGAACTGCAAGCAACTGACTTTATCACCTGACCATCACGTGACAATCACGTGCACAGCCCCACCCATTCCACCAGCGCATACCGCTCCAAAGTTAACATTGTTTAACTTCTGTTAAACTCCTATTAATACCTTGCAAACAAACACACCACAGTCAACACTGTGGGGCTCCTGCTGAGGTAGATCCTGTATACATCATGCAAGTGTAAAACTGATTAAATCAATACTCATTTTGCAGTGGATGCTTACATTCACAAGATTAATCTTCCATTCATCCACATTCTGCCTATAGCCTTCAGCTTCAAAAAGGGTATTCAAGAAGTGGCTTTTGTGTGTGTGTGTGTGTGTGTGTGTGTGTGTGGGGGGGGGGGGGGGGGGAGACATGCAGTTACAAGTGGTGCAAACTGGACAGAGTGAAATACGTGTATTAATTTTATGCTAACCTTATGCTCGACACATGTTGCGCATGGCTGGAAGTAGAATTAAGGGAGTCGAGACTCTTGACTTTGCGCTTATCAAAGTCGTACACCTATGTGCATACTGAATGAGATAAGCATCACCATGCATACAGAACCCTATATACACCTTACCAGGAGAATCCAATGGTATCCTCCAAAATTGATAGGTACTAAGAGACGAGAGAGGTCTGTTATTTTCCCCTGTGAATGTTGTTGCAAAGAAGTGTCTATCATTTCTATTGATTGAGCAGTTGATGCCATGTAGACCAGGGGCGGCGTCGCCGGTCCGGCTGGTCCGGCTTTGGCCGGACCACTTTTCGAGCCGACCAGATAATTAATAACACAGACTCGGCAATTGCATCTGTTTCTCGTCCTAGTTCTGGGCCTACCATTGATACTCCACACCAGCCAAGGTCTTTTCTTTCCCAAAACGGCCGTTTGGATGCTACGAGAGCGCTTCCTCATCGCTAAAAATACATGCGAAAAAATTTTTCCGCGCTTCGCGCGGACAGATCAGCGCTTAGCGCCTCTTAGAACACAGAGAACGCCTCCGGGCACCGCCTTCGGCGGTGTGCTATGATTGTGGGCCGTACCACCCTTTCTATGCCGCTGCCGCCCCTGTAGACTACCTTGATGTGAGCTGCCACTGTCTTCCTAGAATACCCTTTCTGTCCACCCTTTAGTCGCATCACAGATTCATAAAAGAAAGAGGTGGTACACAAAGCTCTCTTCCCTCCCCTCACATTTGGTAGCTGCGATATAAGAACAAACCTGATACATGAATGGAATGTTCCTCATTCAGTAATGAATACTCACTTCTTCATGTCTTTTTTTCTCTGCTTCATTAACAAGGTGCATGAAGAAGTTGATCACCTGCGAGGTATGTAACAAAATCTGATTATGGAACATAATATAACCTGATGCAACAGTCGTGAACTCTGATTACATGGTCATTCAAAGCACGTCCATAGGCAACAAGTCTCAGATCACTTGCAGACAGTTTGCACTGCTTCAGAGGAAGATATTCCAAGATTGTGGCGCTTGCTTTAACTGTAGGCTGAGGGACAGGACCTACACAAATGCGTTCAAATGAGTTACATAGCAGCAGTGGTTTCGTTACAGCTACTTACTATTACAATACTGAGTTTCTTCACTGTGAGTTCTTGATATCAGTGGTGAACAACGATGAGTTTGACTTGATTCACAGGATGCGGTAACCACATCACATTGTGGAACTTTGGCCGTGGAGGCAAGATGCATGCTAAAAGGAAATTTAACAGATAACAACCAAGAAAGGCTGATAAAAATGACCTGAATGCCTGCAATATTACATTTTTAATACATAGCTACTATAAGCACACAACCTTGGCACTGTAACTTCATGAATGCATTTGCTTGCATGGTGCTGTGCTTGCCGCAGTGGGTAGTGTGTATGGCATTTCTTGCACAGCACTGTGATAGAAGGTGATTCATCAACTTGCATCTGTGAATTTAGAAGTGGGTATAAATGTATTTATTTATAGTGTAACTACATGTTTCCAGCAATTACCGCAGTGTTTGTCCCGCTGCTTGGAGGATTATGTTTCATTAGTTGAGTATCTATATGGCAAAATGGTATAAGTTTAGCAGGTGACATGCAGTCTACATACCTATAAAAAGATACCTGGGGTTTCTTGGTGAAATTTTCTGTGTGTCTGACGAATGACATTTAGTGGAGTTACAAAAACTGTTGCAGATGCTTGTGTAGTATGTTGAGGGGATGCAACACTCTTGGTTGTTAATAATTGAGCATCATCTTTACTTGGCACTGCAAGGACATGCAACAGAGATGCGTGCAGAATGTGACAAATGGACTTACATAATATAGGCAATGACTGCCCTCTGTTCTCCAAGCTTTACATCTGCAAGAATAATTTGGAAGTGAAAGGTGGTCACTCTAGCTGCTATTTTACCTTCAATGCTGTGTTGTTCTTTAGCAATATGATGCATGTGCAATGGCTGTTTAGACTGTCTTTGTGATCTCTCCAAAAGAAACACATGAAGGTTGTTAATAATAGTCCCATCAGAACAGATCACTTCAACTCCCTGAAATATTGTCTTCAATTGGCGAGACATTAATATCTGTGCCTTTGTCTTCAAAGAGTTGAGATGCCATACTGTGCATGCCCCAGAACGAATGTTTACACATGTATAATGATTTTTCTCTCTCCAGACAAGAATAAGGGAGCATGGGTGGTTGACTTTTGAGATAAACTCTGTTAAAAAGTCGTCTTGGTTCACGTTTTCTGAAACAGTCTGTTTAACTGTCAAATCAATATCCACCAAGACATCCCCCATTTCTGATACAGCTTTGCAAAGAGTGTCTACAGAGTAGAACCCACTAATATTTCTCTGGATCTGGAGCTCATTGATGAGAGACATACCTAGCTGTTCAATTTGTCTTAGGTACAGCTCATCAGCTATATTGTCCAATTGTTCAACAGTAAACCTCTCCTGACCGTAAGCATTGTTGAGGGCACATAGCCCACAGTATGCAGAACATCCTTGGAATTGCATCCAAGGTTGTGAATTACAGCAGAAAACCTGTTTCTGTATTGACTGACTTGCATGATTGCCAACTATGTCATGAAAGTATTTGACATTAATATACAAATTCTTCTTCTGTTCATCACTTATATCATTCCAGCATTGCAGGTGACCAGCAATCATGACTTGAATAGTGCTCAATCGATTCTTAAAGAGGTATTTACCCACATGTATGGTCTTTTGCATCGATGTTGTCTCAGATTTATACTTCACAAGCAATTGCTTTGACAACCCTTTGGGCTTTTGGTTGGTTTCTTTTGCTTTCTTCTTTGTGTGTTTCTTGGTAATGGTAGAACATTTAAGTTTTTTGGCAGTTTGGTTGATGTCTCCGTTATACACAAGAGGCCTTTTCCTGCTCCCAGATGCTCGTGATAGAGCCTCTGACACAGAACATATTGAATCAGATGTAGATAAAGTACAGGGCTCTGTATGTTTAAAAGCAGCATCTACCTTCAGTTTCAGGTTCTCTCCACTGCGCTCGACAAGCCCACTTTTAATTCCCAGTTTTATATACCACTTATAGCAACAAAGGTGAGTACATGGTCCACTCTCGAGGCAATCTACGCAAGAATGGTTACTTGAAATAAACACAGGAATTACTGCATTTTTGTATGCATACTCCAGGTGAATGAAATTCCTGTGTCTTGAAGTTTCCCAGGCATGTACACCAGAAAGATAGTAACAGAACCCACTAGTGTTTAATGCAGTTTCAATTGTGTCAACAGACTGTAAAAGGTTTGTTTGGATTTCCTTGTTATCAGTAATATCCGCAAGGAGCAGAAGGTCAAGATGGTACACAAAGAGTTCCATCAGACTATTCTGACTGTTATCAAACATTGTAGTGTCAGTTTGGTGAAGGATGGAGAATGCATTGTTTAGTACTTTGACTGCATTGACATCTTTGCGCACTCCTGTTTGATTTCGCTTTAATTTGTAGAACTTCAGACGCTGAATGTCTGCCATCCGTGCTATTTGATCTGCAATGTTAATATCTCTGCACTTTCCTACCGGCTCATCCATATGTTCCGGTGATTCCTTTGTCAGGTATGCAGTCAAACTGGAAGCATGGAGGGCAATACTCTGATGTGGTTCAACACTAGTACTGTCACATTCATCATTTGTAGCAAACGACACATGATAGTAGTCACCTGAGAGGGCATCCACTATACGTCCCTTTGTGTTCAGGATTTTAACCAGCCCTTGCTGTTGGGGATTAGGGAACAAAACTTCTTGCCCAGCAGTGAAATGTCTACCTTTACCTGCCTTCTTAATGTAAGCCACATGATTTTTTAAGGCATTATGTTCAAGGTTTTCAACTGTCCTTCGTTGTACTTCATCACGAGCACGGCAAAGCTCAAGAAATATGTCAGCAGTGCATACGCTGCTTAAACATTCTTCTGTTTTATATTCACGGATTTCAGATGGATCGCAATCAACACACATGTCAAAGTCGTTGTCGTCCAGAATGTCTACAACAGCTTCATCAGTGTTCTCAGATTGTTGTCGTTTAGTGGTATGCAGCTCACCTTGGTGCAACAGCTCCTCATCAGATGGCCATAGGCCAAATGTGTTGTTCAAACCAAAATGGCCAGAGTCACGACCAAAGAATACTCTGAATGGAATATCCTTAATAGCATTATTAAATGTATTGTTCAGCAGCTGTGCTACTTCACACAAGATTGATGGCCAAATCTTAGCCTGATCATCTTTCTTGAACTTCAAAAGCATTGAGACCAGAGCTCTTTTTACTCTTTTGTTAAGGTTCTCAACTTGCCCTTGTGACTGGGGGTGGTAAGGCCTCCCATGAATCACTTTAATGTTTAATTGGGAGCAAAGAATTTGTGTGACATTTGACACAAATTCCCCACCATTATCAGAATGAAGTATGTGTGGGCAACCAAACTGCTTAAAGATTGCACAAAGTCCATTGGCTACCTCAACTGTCTGTTTAGTTTGGAGAGGTACCAACCAGCAATACTTACTAAAGCAGTCCATAACTGAAAGGATAAGGCGATAGTTGTGACCACTTTCAGAACTGAAAGGGCTTTTGGGGCCATATATCTGCAATAAATCCATCTGAACCCTTTCCATTATGTAGGAGGTACGGACTGGTTTTGGAGGAGGTGCAGAAACACAGTTTTCATCACTTTGCATGTACCTGTACACTTGTCCAAAGTTTCTTGAACAAGTCGTCGCACATCATTCACAAAGTATGTGGCACTAAAGGTTTTCTCTAGTTTCCTAGCTCCCATAGCTGTACAGGCTGACCCATTGGGGCGGTGCATGTCTTTGATCCTGTCTTCCGCTTGCTCTTTGTAAAGAACAACTTTATTCTGTCCCCTAACAACCTTGTAGAGTACCTCAACATTAGAAGAATCTATACCCAGATGAAATTTAGGGCGGGCATGCGATCCTTGATCAAAAAGGACTTTCCTGTTAGTAACAGCAAATTCAGTAACTGAAACCTCATTTCCTGGGTTTCCTTTCAAAAACTTCCAAATGTTTTCATATGTCTCTTTGGTCATGGGCCCTCGATTTCTAGTAGACCTTTTGTTATCCACCACACCATGAGGAGCCTCTGTGTTTCAAATTATGTTAGGAAAAAAACAGTCTTCCAAATTGATAGAGGTAATTATCCATAATTATATCAATTTCCAATGCCAAGTAGATACTTAGTTTGACTACATTACTTACCATTCTCATCCTCAGAGTCATCCATTTCAAGGCACTCTCTACTATGTTAGAAGGCACTTCGATGCATGGAACTAGCTACCTCGCAACAACTTGGGACCAAACGTCACATGTCAGTTGCAGTTGCTTACTGTTAGAAAATGATTTGGCTATCTCTATCCAATCTATTGATTCACGTTAATTGATTATAAGCCATTCAGCTGTCAAAAGGGTAAAGGAGAATTAGCATTCATAAGAGCTGTAGCAAAGCCAAGCAACTGACTACTAAGTTTTCAATCTATCTTACACAGCACACCCATACAAGGGCGAGGCCAAATCTAACAATACACAAAGGATTGAGCCATAGAACAGAGCTTAGCCAGTGCTATAACACAAAAAAACAATACTCAAAGCATCACTGCACAAAGAATCACTGCACAAAAGAATCACTGCACAATCATGCACTGAGTCACTAGTACTGAGTACGCAAAGTAACCAAATCCCATCCACACAGAACAATTACAATGCATTAGTAGCTAATTCCTTCTGTGCAACTTGGTGACAACAGCCTTTAGCAATGTTAATCAACTGCAAGACTTCATACCCTATGAGTGTGACAAGCATAGTTTATATCAAGCCATCATGTTGTACTGTCGACCAGGCTGGATGCAGGGGGTGCCCAATTAGGGCAGAGCAAAAAAATGTGCATTGCAATCCAGCCTAGTTCAATTCATTCAGTCATATCTATAACCACAACCATGCACGCAGGTTGCAGCACGTTTCCTTTAGCTATAGTGCTCACCTGCATGGTTAAGGGTGCCTTAATATATCATTATTGCATGCTGAGCTCAACTGTGGTACTAGCAAGGATGCTTATCCTCTTTGGTAAGCATGTAGTACACCATGCAATGCACGCTTGGCGCCTATCCATGTTAGCAGGGCGCTTATGACTGTCGGTGTGCCCGATTAGGGCAGCATCCGGACGAGCGCGGCGGATTTTAATTGCATTCATAGCGGATGCCCTAACGCGGCAACCGCCCTAATGGGGCTGCTACACTGGTTTATGTGTTACTAAACTGCGCATGCGTAGTAAGTCGAAGGTATGTCCGAAACTAGTCCCCCCCTCCCCCCCAAAAAAAGAAACCTGCCGCGCCGCTAATAGGCACGCCTGTAGCTGGGACTTCCCCTGGGTGTTCCCCTTTATAGGTAAACTTAGCTACGTTGTAGCAGTACTGCACTGAGCACGAACACCGGGATGCAGGAAAACCGGAACGGTCAGGAACGGAACGGAACGGAACCGGAAGTAATTATATGGCGATAATCAACATTATTGTAGAGCAACTTTAGCTTAATTATAAACGACTCGGATGTTTTGTGTGAACATAACATGTAGCACTTACAGGCAGCTGCTGGAGGACTTTCTTGCATGGGACATGGTATGGCCTGAACTGTCTCTATTGCGCTACTGGATCTGTACTTAGCGTTGCGTTTATGTAAGCAGAGCAGGGGGCGAGCCTCAAGGACAGTAGAATAATTAGTGCTCGATGCTCTTTGTAGTATAGATTACTTCGGCACTCGCTTGGCCCAGCTCTCTGACTTCCCTAGCACGTACCGCAACAAATGCCTCGTTCAGGTCATCCTTGAAATCGAGGTCGTTGCATGCTGCCAGCAGACTTGGACCCGCGCGCCCGCGCGGCTACCTCGCTAAAGCTTCGTGGCTTCAAAATACTGTGCAACCCAGCCAACTCGCGAGACTAAACTGTTCTCTGACTTCCCTGCAGGGGGTACAGCGGTTTGCATCAAACTTGCAATTTTGGAAGTCGTCATCCGTCTAAGTGCGCATGCGCACATTTCACCACAAATTCCGAAATATGGCCGGTACGTCGTATGAGCCTTGTAGGACTAGCGCTTACAGCGAGGCGCATACGACGTCTCTAGTCCTACAAGGCTCATACGACGTACCGGCCATATTCCCGGCTAAATGAATTTGTTGTGAAATGTGCGCATGCGCACTTAGACGGATGATTGGATGGGCCAGATTGTGGGATGGTGCCCTGAACTGTGGAGGGAAGGCTGTTAGGGGACTGCAGATGCTCAGCAGAGCAATGAGCCACCACGGTAGGGGAAGCCGACCTTGTCAGTTGTGTGACACTGCTCCTCTTCAGTCCACTGTGCTGGATCACATCCTTTGCCATCATGGTGGTGAACTTCACCTGGAACCTGGACTTGACGGCAATAAACTATTGAGCCTACTAGAGCAACTCCACTTAGACTTCTTATCTAAATTTAAAAATCTGTATGTCTGATTTGTACATTTATATCGTGCTCACTTGGGCTTCATCGATCAACTTTGACTTTGACTTTGATGACGACTTCCAAAATTGCAAGTTTGGTGCAAACCGCTGTACCTGTGAAAGCCGGAACGCGGAACGCGGAACGGAACGCGGAACGGAACGCGGAACGGAACGCGGAACGGAACGCGGAACGGAACGCGGAACGGAACGCGGAACGGAACGCGGAACGGAAGTAAAATTCGGGCTGCGCGCTTTCATCATTATTCACTGGACTGGACTCACCCAAAAATCTGTAAGATGCCTTTTCAGTGTAGGACAGAAGCTAAGCATACTTATTTATTCACTAAACTTGCTTGCATAGCCTGCTTTCGTGTCTTCCCTCGAGTCGGTAGAGGTCAAAGTTCACGTGCATATTTAATGAGCTTCAATGAAAAGATTAGAAGAGCATTTATTTACCGCAGACATTGAACTCCAGCCTTTTGCTGAAGCATAGAGAACAGAAAATAATATTCCACTATCATCCACGACTGACTGAAGCGCATTTTGCTGGAGCTCATTAAATATGCACGTGACCTTTGACCTCTACCGACTCCAGGGAAGACACGAAAGCAGGCTATGCAAGCAACTTTAGCGAATAAATAAGTATGCTTAGCTTCTGTCCTACACTGAAAAAGGCA
Source organism: Axinella damicornis (assembly GCA_963931865.1). Taxonomy (NCBI): domain Eukaryota; kingdom Metazoa; phylum Porifera; class Demospongiae; order Axinellida; family Axinellidae; genus Axinella; species Axinella damicornis. The sequence continues at coordinate 19,031,392 of OZ007507.1, read as the reverse complement.
TCTTACAGATTTTTGGGTGAGTCCAGTCCAGTCCAGTGAATAAAGACGCCCTGCGCGTACGGTGATGATAGCGCGCGGCCCGCAATTTACTTCCGTTCCGCGTTCCGTTCCGCGTTCCGTTCCGCGTTCCGCGTTCCGGCTTTCACAGGTACCCCCCTGCAGGAGGCAATGGCTATTTTCACGATCCAAAGTACTGAGCAAAATTAGTTGTACACGAGGAAACATTAATTACTACTTCCGGTTCGGTTCCGTTCCGTTCCGTTCCGTTCCGTTCCGTTCCGTTCCGTTCCTGACCGTTCCGGGTTTTCCTGCATCCCACGAACACCTGTCTGGTTTGGAGAGAAGGGGTCTAGCGATCAGCTAGCTATGGTAGGGGACCCAATGAAAAATCTAAGATGAAGTAACCTTGAATCAAGTGTGCTAGAACCCAAGAACCAAGTGACCATGTTTGCGAACTGCAGTTACTAATGCTTCTATGACTTCCACTTTGCCAGAAATATACAATGCTTAAAGAGAGTTAAATGCCAAAATATGGGGTTTTTTTGATTTTATATGGGAGGTTATATAGGAACATACCTTCTACAGGTATGAACGGGGATGGTCCGGCTACTGACACACTCTGCTAATGGTACCTATTGATTTTCAACGATGCTTGCTAAAATTCTTCATTATAAGTCACTTCAAACGGATCAAAATATGTTGTTTTGTGATTTTATATGGGAGGTTATATACAAACATACCTTCAAAAGGTATCAACACAAGTGGTCCGGCTATTAACACACTCTACTAATGGTACCTATTGATTTTCAAGAATGTTTGCTAAATTTCATTGTGAAGAGTCACTTCAAACCAATCATCTAATCTTCTATGGGGAAAATGTATTGTAATATTAAATGATTGCTAAAATAGCCACTTCACAGTCCGTAGTTGGGTTGGTCCGGGCATTTTTGCACATGGTACATCAAGTGAAATCCATCAATACCATTGGTTTCAGGGTGGAGCTTCAAAAGTCACTTGAACTAATCTTGACCATCATTTTGACATTAACCCTTTCAAGTCCAAGACTACTGTGGTCAAAAAAGTAGCTCTGCTCACAAACTGCTTGTGTTGCTTTGATGCAACTCAGGTAGATATTCAGTTCTAGCACAACAGATTTGACATTGCTTCACCTTCAATTTTTCCGTTGGGAGCCCTAGCTATGGCCAGTGAGTCGAAGTGGATGATGTTGGGGAAAATCGTCCTAGCCAATGCCGTTGGATTCGTAGCATCCTTCGGTGATATTGAACATCCAGGACCTGCGGGTGCACCTACAGGGGTCAGTGCGCAAGCTACGGTAACTGCCGCCATGCTTCGCTTTCTGGGGGTTCCTGAACACGTCGCCCAGTTTGCGGAAGAATCTTTATAAATTTGTATATCTGAACACCGCCTCAAGTTGGCCTGGCAGCTGTAGAGCTAGCCACCATAACCGCGCCTCCAAGATCCCATCGAATATTTCGTGCACGTCTCTACCCCGCTTGGAACTTGATAATAGTTCATATGCAAAATCCATATGTGGGGAAAGTAATTGAGTGCCCATTCCATCGCCAGGTCTCTTGACAACCAGGTGTACACAGCTGCTATTGCTACTGCAAGAGACGAGAAGGCTTGGTACGCGTCCTGGGGACACTCCATTCTCGTCAATCCATGGTAGGTACGCTAGGCTTTCCTACTTTTACGTGTTCAGTCTGATTACTGCCCTGGAAGGCCACTTGACCGATTGATAATGTTTACATGTATGATGCCAGTAATCTGAAACCCAGATCAGTTACTTAAGTGATGCGGGACGCCATGCTGTACGTGAACTTTCATCATGATTTCCTATACCAATCACAGGGAGAACTAGAGCTGTTCTTAAAGCTCAATGATCTCTTGAATCCCTTACTTAGTCTAAAATACTCATGTATAACAGGAAGACTTCTATAAGCAAATGGATTTTCGATTATACATAACATAGTGTGTTCTCACTGTGTATACTGCCAGGGGTGAGGTTGTCACGACAACAGGAGGAGAAGAAGTGATCCTCTACAGTGATGTGGATCTGGATTTGCTTGACAGCATCCGAGAACAGATCCCTATCTCTAAACAGAAGAGACACGATGTCTACTAAGTTGTGGAGAGTAGCAACTGATGAGTATAGTGATGATAGATGCCCTAGTGCGATATCATAATATGGATGTGTTTCACAGTAATGTCTTGCCAAGGTTCATGACTAGACAAGTTGATTCTCGTAAGCCCTACCATGTACATAGCTAGCCTCGTTCCCGGGCCCGGGTTGCACAAAGAACGCAGACAACAAAACTAGCTGGGCGGGGGCCTAACAATGAGGCTGGTATATATGTGTATGTTTGTATGTCATGAAATGTGGTCCCACCCGTGTGAAAAATGTGTATTCGGGTTGGGGTTTTTTTCCGAGCAAGCAAAGGCTTCCAACTGTGCTATTGAAGTAGCACAGCTTTAAATGCAGAATGCCAGGATAAAGAAGAGTGGTGGCCTTGGTCCCATGCACATTTCACCTGTTTTTCAACTTCAAATGTAACCTGGTATAACAAACGTCCATGAAGTTGAAATTTGGGGCTCAGATACTTTCATCTAGGTGGAGACAATCCACCAAGTAGCTACGATGTTGACACTGTCAAGTTGATTTATACTTGGGACTGCCACATAAATGATGTTATAGCTAGATCCTGAACATGAAGGGTGTTTCCCCGTGGGTGTTTGCGTGGGTGTTCCTGTATGGGGATTTCCCAGGGAGTCTACCAGCATTGTTGATCAATTACGCAGGCTATACAATGTATAACTCCCAAGAGTGTTTCCCAGAGAACATTCTAGATGCATGTTGTGCAACATTAGGAGGAGTTGCACATTATCTCCTAAAGGCATAAAAGCGCTGTACAGGGACCACAAAGTATTCAGGAGAAAGCGCTATATTGTTTTTTTGCTCATATCTGTGCTGCAACTTTCTGGAATCCACTGATTCAGGCAAACTCAATTAAGCTTTTGAAGGGTGCTTCTGAGAAAGAACAATTAGGTCTATAGTATTCATAGTCATCTTATCTTTTCTCTGAACTAAGTTAGTATGGCAGATGTCACATTTGAAAATCAGTGGTTTGCTGAAGGCCGTTTTCGGTATGCATACAGGGGAACTTGGATAACTCCCGAGAAGCGAGGATGGAAATGTGTTGTGAAGGAAAGGAAGGATGTGTACACATGGAAGGCAACTGATTGGGATACATCCGTGAAAATCCAGCAGGAGGCACAGAAACTGGCAAAGGGTTTCAACAATTCTCTGAAGCCTAGCCACCCAATTTCCTTCACTGAAGTTGTTGTCCATATTGTTACTGAGCAGCCTTACTCATCAGGGCCGAGACTGGATGAATACGTGATCGTTGAAGACTTCATTCCTGGCAACTTCACGAAGTGGTGCAACAACTACGGGTTTATCTCGCAAGAGGCCAAGACTACAGCCATCACAATGCCAGGCTTCATGCACTGGAGCTGGGTGCACACCGGAGGTGAAATGATGGTCGCTGACTTGCAGGGTGTACGCAGAGATGACGGTTACACGCTGACTGATCCCGTCATCCTCTCAACGAGTGGTACATACGGTGCCACGGACATGGGCATTGAAGGAATGGCGATGTTCTTTCTGCACCACGAATGCAGTGGAATCTGCAGTGACCTTCCCAAGCCCACCTACTGGGACCTCATCATGAATATTCCCCAGTCCCAGCGTGCAGGCTGTGAGAAACTGCTGCAGCAGGTGATGTCAGCAACGACGTACAAGTTTGAACTGCAGTTTCCACCGTCTATTCGAGCCACAGTCATCCAGACGTTCCGGCAAGTCGCACGACGCTGAAGAACAACTTGCACTATTTACTGAACCTTTTGTTTATAGTAGTGTCAGCTAGTAGCTATATTCATGATATCATGATCAATTGATATTATGCTATGCTGTAACTTAGATCATTTGTGACTATAACATTATGAGCCTGAATGGCTTTACAAAATTTCTGTGATGGTAGCTAACCTGACAATCACCATGCCCAGTATGTATCGTGTATTGTGAACAAAGCTACATCATCATTGTGAACAACACTGGCAGTCTGATGATCTCCCAGACCAGCCTAACATGAGTGTGGAGGTGGAGGCCACGTTCCACTACCCGCTGGGCCTGGTAGACACACGCACGCACGCACGCACACACACACACACACACACACACACACACACACACACACACACACACTAGTTGACTCAATAGGGAATAGCTACAATATATATGGCAGATTATGGTGCCACATTATGTTGCCAGGAGTGACCAGGATATACAGTGCCGTGTGTTGTCCATGCAGGGAGACAAATTAGTTTATTATGGGAGACTAGCTATATATAGACCAAGAACACGTGCACATTGAGTCGCTGTGATATTAAATGGAAACATGTGACTGGGACACTATTAGGAGATCACCTGATTACTTAGAGTACAATGTCATGTATGGTTATATACGTAGCTACTGCCTGAGGAATCCAAACTGGTAGCTAAGGCGGTTTGTGTTATATAGCTACATGTCACATGTCCTGCTGCCACTTTCAGAAACTCTGTATCTAGCTACACCTTGATTTGTCAAACAGCAGTAGCTAACAGAACAGAAATCTTTTATTGAGATGCTCAGAACTCTTATTGTTAGTGACACTAAATGCTCATGAAGTTTAGTGGGCTGACAAATTTAAAGAGTAGCTAGTGGGATTTAAACCCATGCTATTGAATACTTCTTATGCCACTATCTATGAGAAGAGGAGCACAACACAAGCCATGGGTTAGCTATGTCTCACTTTCTACCATACCTTACTAGCATCATTGCATGACGATCCATATCGATGATCAAGTGTTCTGTGTCAGATACAGTACCTGGGTTGAGGCAGACTCTATACTGCTTCTGGAACAGTATGCAGTGGTACAACTAAGTGGGTGATACCTAGCTACTGGGTTATGTAGAACAGCAGAACTGCCAAGGCAGTGGCTACATAGCTATATCTGAAGAAGGGTGCATGCATGGACGCTGATAGCTAGCTAGTATATGGTCAGTGACAACTTGCAGTGTAGCTGCAACACTTGACAAAGAACTAAGGATTCAGTGTTTTGAAGAATGGGCCTGCATATAAATTATTGCGTAATCAGGGCATAGTCGAGGCTATGAATAACTTACTATGCAATTTCTGCTGCTGATTGGGCTAGTGTGAGTGAACAGATGTTGGAGGATGACTACCGTCCACATGTAGCTACTGCAAATCTCTATGACCGGTCAAACAAGCTAATTCCGTTTTACGTTATGATCATCACGCATACCCTTCAATCTGGCGAACCGTCTGGGGGTCCAGACTATACTCTGGTTCAGTTCATTTAACTCCACTGCAGGAGATTTTCATGCAGGTGTTGGGCCCCATGGTGATGACATCGATCCTCACTGAACTTGCTTTAGCTACAATTAATGGCATGGCTCAAACTTGTTTTTCTGGAAAGGCGAATTCCTTTCTTTAAGGTGCACCACCATTTAACAGAAAAACCAAGGGATTTAGCTACATGTAGCTAGTGGGATTCGAACCCTGCAGGACTGAGACTGAGTTGAGCACTAGAGACTCAGGCATGTTATTCATTTTTCAATTCCTCCTTACTCTCCGAGAATTAATACTACCGAGAATTAATACTAAGCATTACATAATGCTGACTTTTTTTACAGGACGACCAATGCATGCATGGAACGTGAAATGGAATGTGGTTACGCATAGCTGCCTACCGGTAGTTATTCCACACCCACGTCGCGCATGCGCGCAGGGTAATTAGCTCTCTTTTGTGGGTGGGAGTGTTTCTGTGCAGCCATTTTTGTTGTCCGGCGGCTCGTGTTGTGATCCAGAGACATTGTATTGGTAGGTAGAAGCGAAATATTAGGTCCACATGCGACATAGCTAGCCTATAGTTTGGGACATTATAAAATTCATGCTCTGCATGCTTGCAGTTCAACAGATTCCTGTGTATTGGCCTTGGAGCCTATTGATACTAAAAGCGATCTGTGTATTTCTTGTGTGGGAGCATGCATGCATGTTAAGCTAATGGACGGATGAAAGTTGGCCAAGTATGCATGGATAGTAGGTAGCTGTAGGCCTTGTTGTGGCAAACTTAGAGAAATAGCCAAATTATATAGCTACTAGCTATAGTATAATTGTGTATGCTAGCTATACATGGGGAGTGTTTATACTCCCATAGACGCCGTAGTCACAGCTAAGACCGGATTCAAGAAATTTTGATCTTTGCTGGCTCATGACTGTTGGACTGCACTTTATTTCAGCCATTGACCTATGATTACCGGTAGCTACACGAAGCACATTTTGCCCTTTGACTTGATACTAACTGTAGTATAGCAAGTCCACCCCTTTCCTAATACAAAGGTCTGGCAGAGTATAAGTTAGGGCCATGCAGGGCCAGTGCTGAATGTGCATGCGTGCCTGCTACCTATATTTAAAGTATGTACTTCCTGCGCCAAGATTCAATCTGATGTGCGGTCGACGTCGCAGCTTTGACTACAGCATCAATGGGACAAATGGGAGTAACGCTACCTTGTTGAAAATAGGTTCTAAAGTTGTGCGGCAGAAATGATGATCAACTAACTGGGAACGAGGCTAATAATAGACTTAGCTGCTTAGCTACTATGTTTGGATTTTCAGAAAAATGTCAGCCATCAATTTTCTAAGCTAGAAGTTGTAGCTGATTTATATGAGCATTGATGTTGTTAATTTCCAATCTGCTCAATAGCACGTACGACAACCTTCTGCAGACCACAACAGTCCAGATGGCATCAAATGTGACCCGGGAGTCACCCAGCACCATTTGCAAGAAGTGTTCAAAACTGTTCACTGACCCACGCATGCTTCCATGCCTCCACTCGTTCTGCAAGAAGTGTATCGATTCACTTGTCACTCAAGACAGTTCCAAGAAAACGATCCGCTGCCCCTCATGCAAAACTGCCACCCCCATTCCAGAGAAGGGAGTGGAAGCAATCCCTCAGAATGCCCGGCTGAGCTATGAAGCTGAAGTTGCCTCGTACGAAGCCAAAATCAAGGGACAACTTCCCAGTGAGTGTGATGAATGCTGTCGAGTTCCACCGCAGGCCATCACTGCATTCTGCTACATGTGCCGAAGGTTTCTCTGTAAGCCATGTCATGAACATCACTGTGTTTCGAGGCAAGCAGTGAATCACAAAGTTCTCAAAATTGAGGAGGCAAGAAATAGGGAGATTGCTGAAGAACTGAAACAGCACATCCCCCCACCTCCACTCTGCTGCCAAGAGCATGCTGGAAAGGAGGTGGAGTTCTACTGCACTTCCTGTAGTGTGCTGGTGTGCATGAAATGTACCATAATTGAGCACACTGGGCACAAATTTGAAGACCTCACCAAGTATGCCCAGACATGGAAAGAAGATCTGAGCCAGAGTGCACAGTCAATGCCTGATACTATCACCAAGCTTGATGCAGCTATTGCTAATGGCAAGGTCATGACAGAGAAGGTGGGAACACAGAGGATGTCTGTGAATGACGCAATTCGAAACACCTTTCAAGAACTTCACAAAGCACTAGATGAACGAGAGAAAGCCCTGCTTGCTCAGAGCAGTGAGATAGCAACAACAAAGCTCACCAGTCTCCAGATTCAGATGGAGGAAATGATGTCACTCAGAGATGAGATCAGCTCTTGCAGTGCAGCAATTTCTGAAGCTCAGAGGAGCCACACTGATGCCCAGCTGCTGTCTGTTGTGACTGTGCTTTATGCACGATTGCAAGAGGTGATGAACAAGTTCAGTGTCATGGCTCTTCAGCTGCAAGAGGATGATACAATAGCCATAGCTGTCAAGACCACTGCCCTGGTTAGTGACATTTCCACCTTCGGATCCATCAAAAAACACCAGCCTAGGGACTACACAAGTATTAGCAAACCCATCATGACCATCTCAGGAATAAACACACCCTACTATGTGGCAGTTCATTACAGTGGTGATGTATTCGTTACAAGCCACAACAACCACTGTGTTTGTGTGTTTGATAAGAATGGCACAAAAAAGGCAACAATCGGAAGCAGAGGCAGTGGTGATGGCCAGTTCTCTTATCCATTGGGCATTGCTATCAGTGGAGATGTGATATTTGTTGCTGAGAATGGGGGCAACAGAATCCAGAAACTAACAATCACAGGTGAACCTCTCATGAAGTTTGGCACATCAGGGATGGGAAATGGGCAGCTCCACCAACCACGGGGGATATGCCTAGCCAGTGATGGAAAACTTTATGTTGCTGAGTATGCAAACAAAAGAGTACAAGTATTTAATCCAGATGGTACATTCTCCAGTATCATTACAGGACTAGGGGACAATGAGCTTAGAAAACCGAAAGCAGTGGCCATTGATCAGAGTGGAAACCTGCATGTTGCAGACCATGGCTCAAACTGCATCAAAGTCTTCACAGCAGACGGAGAGTATGTACGCCAGTATGGCAGTGGACAGTTGCTGGGTCCAACTGGCATCACAGTGGATCAAGATGGCTACTGTCTGGTTGGAGATCAGTCTGGAAATTGTCTGTGGATTTTCGATCCAGATGGAAAATTTGTCCATTCTGTACCAACTACTGGCTCACTTCGTGGTGTTACCCTTGATAATGAAGGCTTTATGTATGTGGTTGACTCTATCATTTGTTGTGTACACAAATTCTGATTTGATAACATTACGTGTATATTATTTGAACGTGGTACGGTGGTAGCTAAGGGACATGAAGTCTCCCCCTCCCCTAATCCCCCTACATATCTTTTTCCATATACATGTATAATTATGGAAAAGATCTCTGTAGGGGGGGGGGTTGCATACTTCACTGTTTTGTGCGATCATCCCTGTACTTTGTTTCCTTACTTTTTTGCCGTTCTGGTATCCCTACATCCTGTTACATCTTTTAATGTTTTTTGTTTCTTGTATAAAGAGTACTGAGAAAGTGGTATCATCAGCACATGCACTGTATTTCAAGTCAAATGTCTTGTGTATAGCACTCAAGACACATACACTATTTTTACAAGAGTGCATGACGACATCATTGTGATGATGTCATCATACACTCTTGTATTTGACCAGTAATGTCTGGTTACTGAGAACGCTGTCATTTTGAATTCGAAAGAGGTGATAGTCAACAGTCTATCGCAAGCATGACACTTGTTCTAGTGACTATCTATAGCTAATATCCATGGCTCATGCATAACATGTAGCTATAATTTTGTTGACAAGTCTTGGTTAGTAACAAAATTACTTACTGAACAACATTCTTCTTTATTATGACAGAGCAAGAGATGGCCTGGAATGAGACCTTCACTCTGGCGAAATGTTCCATAGCCTCGTTCCCAGGCTTCCGAGAACGAGAACCTGGGAACGAGGCTCAATGTTCCAGGGCTCAGACTCGTACCATGACCTTCTCGACCCCAGCATTTGTCGCTTGCAGTAGCTAGCTACCTAACGCTGTGGGGTGAGAAGGCCTGAGTACTAGTGTACAAAGCTATTCTAGTCAGGGGTACGTGCTGATGAAACGTGTAATTCCTTTCGTTTAGCGATAGCAGCACGCTGAGCACTTAACCCACCTATAGTATGACGTGTAATCTCAGTGACGTCATGCACGCTATTATTATAACAGCGCTGCATGAGTCAGCATGAGTTAGCTAGCTACTCGGCGGAAACATGGTATATTATGGCATGGATATTATAGACTACGTACTCTATAATATCCATGATTATAGTTCTCGGGAGCTAGACTGGTTACATTAAATACCTCGTCGTGATCGAAATGGCAACCTTCAAAGTAGACAGCGTCACCAGGGAGAGCAAACCTCTCTCTCGGGGAAATTGGGAAGAGGCTACGAAGAACAGGATTGGAGGGGTCCAGCCTGAAGCTTATTCCAAGACGACTCGCCCAACAGTGGAGTCCAGTGGACGTACCCATGCCTTTGTGTCTGCTGTGAACCTCGCTTACGCCCAGCATTACCCTCTCGTGCTCAGCCCCGATGCCATCTGGATGTGTATCACGCAGGGTTTCTCTCAACACGTTAACGCTAACGCAGAAAAGCTCCGGAAGATGTTCGTTGAACACGAGGGGAAAAAGGAGATAGTTGTGCGACGTGATGAGTTTATAAAAGGCTCGCCAGACAACTCTTGGCCTGATGTTTTTGATGAATTCTCCGAGCAAATACGAAAGCACGTTGGAGACAAAGCACATGAATTGCTCACCCCCGAGTTTTCAACCACTGGTCCCACTGAGAAGGCAGCAGCTCAGGTCGTTCTGATGGATTCCTTCAAAGAGTACTTCAGCTATACTTGCATGACTCTGTGTGGTATCCCAGAAATCACCCTCGAAGGAACAGTGGATGATTGGAGAAAGCTACGTGACAGGGTGCTTGGTCTTGCCACATATGACCTTGCTTGGTGGATTACAGCTCTGAAACCCGTGCTAGACCAGTTTGTTGCTGCAGCATCTGGCAGTGTTGACCGTGAGTTCTGGTCAAATTTCTACAAAAGACATGGCGGTTCTGGGGGGCCTTACATTACTGGCTGGATCTGTACCCTCTTTCCGTACACTGGCAAGGGAAAGAACCTCTCGAGAAACCCCCATCTCTCACGGTGGCAGGAAACGGGACACTTCTTTGGCATGACTTCTCACAGCTTTCCAGCAGGGGTGGTATCAACACCATTCAAGTGGATCTACTATGACGAAGAGTACCCAATGCATTTCTACGCTGGTTTCATGACCGTGACACAAGACCCCCAGACGCTGGCAATACATCCTGAGATTGGGTGGGCAGTTGCGGATAACAAGGATGTTGAGCTTGTGAGCAAGAGTTCTCAGAGATTCTGGGATTAAGCAACTAACATTCCTGAGTTTTAGTGTTCTACACATCATCATTGTGTTCCTGAATATTATTACATGCAGTGAAGAAGTTCAGTGCATGACAGTCATTTTGGGGGCATATTTCAATCGCTCGTTTTGGCTATACAGGATGACCTGCATAGGCCCTCGTTTTACACTATATAAAAGTGTTTTGCACTGCTGAATATACTTAATAATTTATAAATTAGTACCCATGGAATTATAAATGACCCTTAATAGAACCATAGTGGTCTAACCCACAAACATTGAACTAGCTCCCCATAAACTTGATACTGTTAAAATGTTGTTTCAGGAGCTGCTGAATTTCAAATTTCGGTCATATGCTCATACCCATTGGCAATTTGCATATTTTTTACTCCATGTTTGTGCAAATTGTAATTCCAGTACTTGATTTGGGGTTATAGACCGCTATGGTTCTGAGCCCTTATGTCCACTGCTGATGTATATAAATTAGTAACCATGGAATAGGTTAAAGAATGCCCTCAGGGGAAAAACCTGAGGTTCTGAATATAAAACAGTGGCTGTTGGTCTGGCAGGAAGTATACTTAAAAGTCACAATCATGTGCATTCAACCTATTGCCCTACGTCCTGCCGGACACTTCAAATGTAAACAGACTGGATAACATAGCAATTAAAGGAGGACTGAACGACAACTTGGAATGACGACTCGCCCCCCTCCCCCCACCCTCAGAGGAAAGGCATGCCTCTAAAGTTTGCAAACATTATCACGTCCAATGAGCCTTCAACTATAGCAAACCATAATAATTATAGCTAGTACACTAAAATTAATTATTGTAACAAACCTGTAACTAATAACTACGTATAATAATTATAGTGTAGGACATGCACTTTTCTAATTACTGAAGTACGTTGCTAGGCCCACCTGGGCATACCTGGGCGTCAGTATGATTAAACTATTTTTTGTCACGTGCTAGTATAGTATGCCATGTGTACGTACTGTGTAGCTACTAAATGGCGAAACCTTGATCGACCAACGGCAACGGAGTGGACTTTATGTGGTCTTCCAGGAAATCAATCCTTTACAGTGGCTTGCACCACGAGGACAGATGATATGTTATAGTCATTAGAACACTCCTGGTTAACTGCGCTTGCGTAGTAAGTCGAAGGTGTGTCCGAAACTATTCCCCCCCCCCCCCCCCCCCCCAAAAAGAGGCTGCCGCGCCGCTAATAGCAGTTACTATTGTTAATTTGTTGCCACAACTTTATGTGGTCTTTCAGGAAATCAATCCTTCACAGTGGCTTGCATCACGAGGACAGATGATAAGTTATGGTCATTAGAACGCCTGGTTAACTGCGCATGCGTAGTAAGTCAACTTAAGGTGTGTCTGAAACTTAGTCTCGTGCCCAGACCCCACCCCCCTCTTTCTCGCATGTGCGAGGAGGGTCTGGGCACGAGACTATCCGAAACTATCCCCCCCCCCCCCCCCCCCCCCCCAAAAAAAAAAAAGAGGCTGCCGCGCCGCTAATAGGCACTCCCTGGGACTTCCCCTGGGTGTTCCCCTTTATCGGTGCCACTCTATAAATAAACTTACGTTGTAGCAGTACTGCACTGAGCACTTTATCGTTAAACCCTTTAAGCCCCATTGACGTCTATAGACGTCATTTAGACCCTATGCACTTGTAGGGCTTCTCGTCAGTCCAAAAAAAGACCAAAAAGGCTTCAGAGGGCCTAGGGACGACTTTGAGGGACGAACTCAAAAATTTGGTCAGATTTCGGCGCGCCTCCCCCACTAAATGTACAAGCAGGAGGGTATCGAAAGAGGGGGCGGCAGCCCCCCCTTCGCATGTCGTGGGCGTTTTTTGATTTTAATGAGATTCATTGACCCGAGGATTTTTGATTCTAATGATATTCATAGACCCCCACCCAGGGCCTCAAGAAAACCTGCAAATTGGTGGTGTAAGGTGTGCCATCAGTCAGATCTGGCCCAAGTTTAGGGAAATGCTGGGCGAAAATCCGGCTGACATCCACCTTTGACCTCCGATTGCTGGGTCATGAATCAGTATTGCCAGAGGGGTCTCTCCATGTGTGCGGGCCCCACCAAGTTTGGCCGCTGAGGAGCGAATGCTGTGGGAGAGGAGTACCTGTACCTACGAAAGTGGTGTGCGCTGAATGCATGAAAATGTGTTGTCTAGGTGGGAAGAATTCGGTGGTTAAAGGGTTAAACACCTATCGCTATTGGCGTGTTTTTGTAAATTCACACGTCTCATAAGCTCTCATGAGCTGGCTGCTCCTGGCAGGTGACAAAAAAAGTTTGAGTACTAACGCATCAGCAGTGACGTCATGCATGCTATTAATAGAGCGTGCAGCAGGATGCGCAACAGCATGAGTCAGCATGAGTTACTCGGAGAGTATATAGTTCTCGCGAGCTAGACTGGTTAATACCTCGTCGTGATCGAAATGGCAACCTTCAAAGTAGACAGCGTCACCAAGGAGAGCAAACCTCTCCCTCGGGGAAATTTGGAAGAGGCTACGAAAAACAGGATTGGAGGGGTCCAGCCTGAAGCGTATTCCAAGACGACTCGCCCTACAGTGGAGTCCAGTGGACGTACCCATGCCTTTGTGTCTGCTGTGAACCTCGCTTACGCCCAGCATTACCCTCTCGTGCTCAGCCCCGACGCCATCTGGATGTGTATCACGCAGGGTTTCTCTCAACACGTTAACGCTAATGCAGAAAAACTCCGGAAGATGTTCGTTGAACACGAGGGGAAGAAGGAGATAGTTGTGCGACGTGATGAATTTGTTAAAGGCTCACCAGACAACTCTTGGCCTGATGTTTTTGATGAATTCTCCGAGCAAATACGAAAGCATGTTGGAGACAAAACACATGAATTGCTCACCCCAGAGTTTTCAACCACTGGTCCCACTGAGAAGGCAGCAGCTCAGGTCGTTCTGATGGATTCCTTCAAAGAGTACTTCAGCTATACTTGCATGACTTCGTGTGGTATCCCAGAAATCACTCTTGAAGGAACAGTGGATGACTGGAAGAAGCTACGTGACAGGGTGCTGGGTCTTGCCACGTATGACCTTGCTTGGTGGATTACAGCTCTGAAACCCGTGCTAGACCAGTTTGTTGCTGCAGCATCTGGCAGTGTTGACCGTGAGTTCTGGTCGAATTTCTACAAAAGACATGGCGGTTCTGGGGGGCCTTACATTACTGGCTGGATCTGTACCCTCTTTCCCTATACCGGCAAAGGAAAGAACCTCTCGAGAAACCCCCATCTGTCGCGGTGGCAGGAAACGGGACACTTCTTTGGCATGACTTCTCACAGCTTTCCAGCAGGGGTGGTATCAACACCATTCAAGTGGATCTACTATGATGAAGAGTACCCGATGCATTTCTACGCTGGTTTCATGACCGTGACACAAGACCCCCAGACGCTGGCAATACATCCTGAAATTGGGTGGGCAGTTGCAGATAACAAGGATGTTGAACTGAAGAGTGCTTTGTCACACCAGAGATTCTGGGATTAAGCAACTAACATTCCTGAGTTTTAGTATTCTACACATCATCATTGTGTTCCCAAAATTTAATATTATTACATGCAGTGAAGAAGTTCAGTGACACTGTTGGCTCACATTTTGGGGGCATATTTCAATCGCTCGTTTTGGTTACACAGGATGACCTGCATAGGCCCTCGTTTTACACTAAAAGTGTTTTGCACTGCTGATATAATTATAAATTGGAATTATAAATGACCCATAATAGAAGAGAGTGATCTAACCCACAAACATTGAACTAGCTCCCCATAAACTTGAGAATACTGTGTTTCAGGAGCTGCTGAAATTCAAGAATTTCAAATTTCGGTCATTATGTTCATACCCATTGCATATTTTCGGGGTCACGTATAGACCACTATGGTTCTGAGCCCTTATGTCCACTGCTGATGAGTAACCATGGAATATATAGCTAGGTCAAAGAATGCCCTCAGGGAAAAAAACCTGAGGTTCTGATTATAAAACAGTGGTTGTTGGTCTGGCAGGAAGTACATAGCTACATGTACTTACATACTTAAAAGTTTATGGATGCACAATCAACCTACATGTACCCTACATTGCCCTACGTCCTGCCGGACACTTCGAATGTAAACAGACTGAGTAACAAAGGAGGACTGAACGACAATTTGGAATGACGACTCATTGGGATCCATCCCCCTCCCCCCACCCTCAGAGGAAAGGCATGCCTCTAAAGTTTGCAAACATTATCACGTCCATGCAATGAGCCTTCAACTATAGCTAACCATAATATAAATTATTGCAGTAACAAACCTGTAACTAATAACTACGTATATATAATATAGTGTAGGACATGCACTTTTCCACTGAAGCACGTTGCTATATAGGCCCACCTGGGCATACCTGGGTGTCAGTATGATCAATCGATATTAAACAGTGAGTAATATTTTTTGTCACGTGCTAGTATATAGATATGGCGAAATATAGGGGGAAGTTGTTTTTTTCAAAATTGGTCAAAACCGGTTTTTGTGGTTTTTCTGGTTTTGAGGTAGCTAGCTAACTGGAAAAAAGTTGCTAGGAATTGGGTTTCTGTTCTGAAAGATTTTGAAGGTTGTACTGAGAGAACTAGTTTGATTTGGCAAGGTTTAGGAGTTACGTTTTGGAGGGGTTCGACTGATGGTTTTGAAGGTTTTGGCTGAAGGTTCTGGTGGTTTGATGGTTTTGGTGGTTTTGATGGTTTCAACTCAAGTTACTGGTGGTTTTAATGGTTTTGATGGTTTTGGAGGATTTGATGGTTTTAACTGGTGGCTTTGATGGTTTTGGTGGTTTTGATGGTTTTGGTGGTTTTGATGGTTTTGGTGGTTTTGATGGTTTTGGTGGTTTCAACTGGTGGTTTTGATGGTTTTGGTGGTTTTGATGGTTTTGGTGGTTTTGGTGGTTTTGGAGGATTTGATGGTTTGATGGTTTCAACTGAAGTTTCTGGTGGTTTTGATGATTTTGGTGGTTTTGATGGTTTTGGTGGTTTTGATGGTTTTGGTGGTTATCATTTTGCCATGGTGGTTTTGATGGTGTTCATGGTTTTGGTGGTTTCAACTGAAGTTTGCCTTGTAGTATGCAGGTACCCCGAGATTGCCTCATCATGCATCCTCAATGACTCTGATTCTAGCTATATATATTATACTACTTTCTGGCAGCCAATCTGCTGCTTGTTTGAATAAATTAATCCGAGAAGAATAGGACGTGTAACTATGTGTTGTGGGTCCGGGTACTTATGCAACCTCATTGTGAGGTCATCACGAAAAATGCTCCTAATAAGAGCACACTGGGCCATGAGAAGATGGGAGATGTCTGAACCACCTGATCCATTTTACAACCTGCTTGCTGTATATGAAGTCTCTTACTACACCTATGGTGTAGCTCCACACCTCCAACATGTATTAATAGAACAATATACATCTATGGTGTAGCTCCAGACCTCCAACATGTATTAATAAAGAACAATATCATAGCTACACACATGGCTCTGAATTCGAAATAAAACACCGCATGCACCACCACCAAACGCTTGAAATTGAACTACGCACGATGTACGACTGAGGAGAGATATATCAACGTGACAACAAAGGCCGCAAAATTGGCAATGATAGCTACACAGATCATAGTCAGATCAGCTCGATACTATAGTACCGGAGAAGTTTTCAAAGCTCATTTCTGATTGGTTCACTTAGGTCATGTGCCCTTGCATTAGCGCATACTGAGATCGAGTCATGCAAAACACCAAAACCATCAAAACCAATGATAACCATCAAAACCACCAAAACCACCAAAACCATCAAAACCACCAAAACCACCAAAACCATGAAAACCATCAAAACCACCAAAACCACCAAAACCATCAAAACCACCAAAACCACCAAACCATCAAAACCACCAAAACCACCGATAACCATCAAAACCATCAAAACCACCAAAACCATCAAAACCACCAAAACCACCGATAACCATCAAAACCACCAAAACCATCAAACCAAACCCATCAGCTAGCTCAGTTAAAGTTAAATCCGCAAAAAACCGCCAAAGCAACAAAATCATAAAAACCATCAATAATGATATGCAGGAAACAATAGCTACAAGATACAATGCGAATACAACATGAATCATTCATCAAAACCACCAAAACCATGAAAACCGGTTTTGATCCAATTAGTTAATATGTACCATCCCCTATAATTCGCCATAGATGCTAGTATAGTATGCCATGTACATGTACTGTGTACTAAATGGCGAAACCTCAACGGCAACGGAGTCTACTGCAGTGGAAGAAGACAATAAAAGGGAACGCGTCTGTGACAAAAGAAGCTGGGTTGGTGGGTTTGGCTATTGCCACACTATAACTAAAGCTAACATTGTTTCAGCTACAGCTAACCAATTATTGTAAAACTGAAACCTACAACTAAAACCAACGTGATTATTAATTTGTCGCCTCAGAAAGATTCGTCGCCTCAGAAAGATTCGTCGCCTCGGAAAGATTCGTCGCCTCGGAAAGATTCGTCGCCTCGGAAAGATTCGTCGCCTCGGAAAGATTCGTCGCCTCGGAAAGATTCGTCGCCTCGGAAAGATTCGTCGCCTTGGAAAGATTCGTCGCCTCGGAAAGATTCGTCGCCTCCGTTCATAGCTATTCGTAGCCTCACAACTGACGCTGTTTCTCAGATTCGTCGCCTCAGAACTGACGCTGCTTCACAGAGTCGTCACCTCAGCCGCCTCAGTTCATATTCGTCGCCTCAGAACTGACGCTGCTTCACAGAGTCGTCGCCTCACTTCATATTCGTCGCCTCTGAACAGACGCTGCTTATAGATTCGTCGCCCTGCAAGCTGTATGTCGACGTATTAACCATCCATCGACTCACAATGTAGTTTTGACACAAATGGCACCCCATAGTATGTAACCCCCCCCCCCCCCTACGTTGTAGGCTTGTAGCAGTACTGCACTGAGCACTTTATCGTTGAATGTTAATATGTGCATGGAGGATCAATGAATCTCATTAAAAATCGGCAAACCATCCCAAACTGGCACACAGTGCAAGTCTAGGCCGTTTTGAGGGCCCATTCTCACCAACTATGAATCTCATTAAACACCTGTCTGATTTTGTTCCATTGGAGAGAAGAGGTCCAGCGATCAGCTAGCTATGGCCAGTGAGTCGACGTGGATGATGTTGGGGAAAATCCTCCTAGCCAACGCCGTTGGATTCGCAGCATCCTTCGGTGATATTGAACATCCACGACCTGCGGGTGCACCTACAGGGGACTTCAGTGCGCAAGCTACGGTAACTGCCGCCATGCTTCGCTTTCTGGGGGTTCCTGAACACGTCGCTAAATGTGCAGAAGAATCTTTATAAATTGAACACCGCCTCAAGTTGACCTGGCAGCTGTAGAGCTAGCCACCATAACCGCGCCTCCCAGACTCCCATCGAATATTTCGTGCACGTCTCTACCCCGCTTGGAACTTGAACTTTCGATCAGTTTCGTTATTTATTGTATTGTTTTGGCTGTATTAATATAACTTCTAGAGTACTACAGCGCAGATTTCATTGTAATCACCTCCGCCCTTGAGTTGATCTACTGTTGCACTTGTTCCACTCAAGTTGAAATTGATTCCCCTTATTGTAGTCTATTTGTATAGTTATGCTGCAGCAATTAGTTGTATAATGAATGAATGATTTTTACGTCACACATTACACAATTGTATCAGGCCAATTTTTGGCCTACGTCAGTGGCAGGCTACAGTACCAGGCTACAGTACAACGTGCTGGAACATGCTTTAATCTTATTTCGCGCTCTAGTGGCTTATGGGGCTTGAAATTCTGCTTTGTGCAGAGGACATTACTGGGAAGCTGGAGCCCACTTGTATAGTGCTCGTGCATGCAGCTGGCCGTGCAAACTAGTGTTTGAAATGCATACGTAGCTATATCAACTTGTGCCAGCCATGAAGTCAATTACTGGAGGAGGGTAGCCTCGGTCCGAGGCTGTCAACCAGGTGGAACGATAACAAGGTGTCATGGCTTGGTTGATTGACTGCTGATGTAATAGCGAAACGGTGCACATGTTGCACATGTTGCTATAGCAACATGTGGACCCAACCTACACTGAGCTACCACATGCTCAGCTGAACCTGAATTCGAAGTTGGATTGACCAATCATGACCGTCTCAGGCTTATGGCCTGGACAGGAGGGATCAAGTGCGTGAAATTGAACGGTTTCTAGCTCTGCTGGCATTTTAGTCAGGCCTGGGAATCAGGCTAGATTTAGCTATACTGCCCATGCATAAAGTAAAGGCAAGTTATCCCAACACCCCCAATGTCAAGCTCAGAACTTGAGGTGGTGTATGCATTTCCAATGCCAGCTTGCATGGCCAGCTGTGAGGATAACCCACTATACGAGTAGGCTCCAACTTCCTCAGATTGAAATTTTAATGTCTACTGCACAAAGCATACTGTAGTCCTGATTATGCAGACTACATTTTATATGCGGAGGGTGAGGTTGTGATGGTTTAGTTGTTTACACTCTAGATCTCTAAACTGAAACCAAGGCGGCGGAGTCTAAGCATGACTCAGCTAAAGCGGATGCCAACACCATTGCTCTGCTTTGATATTCATGGGCTGAATAAGCAATGGAGATGAGGTATGTTAATGATTTAGTGATTGTATGGCTTCTGTGGTACAACTGTGTTTCAAGCACAAAAAGCAAAGTTGCTAGCTACATGTAGATTGAGGGGTGTTCATAAGTTTATTGTTGAAGGCTTAAGGTTACGGGATACTCGTGCGCGCGCCGTCCGAAATGTATAGGGAAATGCATACTTAAGCTCGCTAACCAAAAATCTCGAGTACGAAGAGCGTGAGCAACTTGATTCTGGCGTTGGAGGTGCGTTGTTACAAGATGCAGGGCATGACGGAAGCTTTTTTTGATAGCATAATCCTTGGCAAACTTATCTGCTGTCTCGCTCGAGAAAAGCGGTAGCTAAATCATATGAGGAAGTTTGTGCCAGAACTGAACTGCTCGTTTTTGCACGCCTATACAGCGTATCCGTAAAAGCTTCCGTCATGCCCTGCATCTTGTGACAGCGCACCTCCACCGCCAGAATCAAGTTGCTCACGCTCTTCGTACTCGAGATTTTTGGTTAGCGAGCTTAAGTATGCATTTCCCTATACATTTCGGACAGCGCGCGCACGAGTATCAGCAATGGTATTCCAACTCCTGGCCCTGTATGTTTGTATGTTCCCAGGATGATGCATGGGCCATGCTATTGCTCTCAACATGCATGTGCAGCCGGGAGGTTGAGGATCACGCTGCACCATGCTATTCAGGCTACTCTTTGAGCTGACACAAAGCAGATGTGGCCATCTCTTGTGACAGCACTACCAAGACAGCTGCACCCCACAGAAAATCATCTTTAAAGTTCACCATAAGTTTGCACCACTCACATTATAATGCTACCGGGTATTTATTTTACTCCAAAGTTGAAACTCTCATACTACCAGCTAGCCACGTTCCCAGCTTTTTGTCGCATACTGTTATATGCGACAAAAAGCTGGGGAGGAGCCTGTGAACGAGGCCAAGCTATTGCTTAGTTGGGGCATTCTTTTACACTTGTGGTGTGTTGCAGCTTGGTTGTTATGGATCTCCTGCATGGTATCCATGACAATCCGTGTGTAACACACAAATTTAAAGTGCAAACTAACTAGCCTCGTTCCCAGGCGCTAGGCCTGCGCGCCGCTATACTGCAAACGGGCTTCTCAAATCAACCTTTGACCTTTGGGCGTGGTCACACCAGGGTATAGATGGGCATCATCAGTGTGTACATTGTGAACAAGGCTGGCGGTCTGATCTTCTCGCACGACCAGCCCAGCGCGAGCGCGGAGGTGGAGGCCACGTTCCACTACCCGCTGGGCCTGGTGCTGGAGGAGGTAGACAGAAACATCGTTTTCAAGTTCGGAGAGAAACATGGCATCCAAGGTACGTCATGTCACATGTGTCAGGAGATCGTGAGTTACGTGTTGTTATTGGTCCGGCAGGAAGTAGGACAAATTGTGGTTAGGGCATTGCCAGGTCCAGTGCTGAGTATCAGAGTGTGCATGCGTGTCCATTTACCTATACTTCAACAAAGTGGTTATTGGACCGGCAGGAAGTAGGGCGATGGGTTAGGGTACGTGTATGTTAGGACTAGGGCCAGTGCTGAATGTGCATGCATGTCCGAAGTATGTAACGGTAGTCTCGAAAAAGAGCCCCCATGGGCGGTGCTCCTTACATCCTCACTGAATTGGGGGGGCTCTTTCCGCATTCAACCCTGAAAGAGCGCCCACCTTCGTTTATGTAGCAGCAAGCGCATGTGCATCACAACCCTCCGCTGTCGTCTTGTTCTTCATGCTCACTGTCAGGTTCAGGGATAAACTGCTCACGTTTCACTGCCATCAAGCGCTCAATGAGGTCCGTGTGAGCGGTTGAAGTCATCATCTTCACGGGCAATAGATATGAGGCACGGATATACACAGATACTTTCAAGTTTCTTACCTCAGATACTCGTAGCGCTTCTCAAACCACTCCATTTTTGTCTCATACAAGGCACGAGGCTAGCGCAAGGGTGGGCACTCATTCCAGTAAACCTATACAGGAAATTGAACCTAAAGTGGGGGGGGGGGGGGGGGGGTGGGGGGGGGGGGGGGGGGGGGGGGGGGGGTGCTCTTTCACAAGGGCTACGGGGTACTGCCTGCTGGACCAATATCCACATCAACACTTAATAGTATGAACTTCCTGCCGGACGTACCGATATCCATTTCCGAATCATCACACACACACACACACACACACACACACACACACACACACACACACACACCACACACAGTTGGCTACTCTCTTGTTGCCATCAATGGAGCCCAGGTGGCCAGCAAGTGTCTTCCGGATGGCCGCAGTGCAATGGAGTTCATACGAACACCAGAAAACTATCCCCTCTCCTCCAAATTTGCCAGACTCCGTGTCTCCATTAATGAGCGGCATCATGCTCCTCAGCATGTTCCATTCGTGAGTGATTGAACTTGAATCAACACTAGATGTGTGGACAAAATGTTTGTTAGAAAGCCACACCCACTTTTATTTATGGTCTGGTTGGCAATAGAAATGTAAGGTTGTGTGGGTTGTAGTGTGTTTGCTCACCTTGCTATAGCTAGCCTCGTTCCCAGGCTCCTCCCACCTTTTTGTCGCATACTGTAGAGTATGCGACAAAAAGCTGGGGAGGAGCCTGGGAACGAGGCTAGCTATAGCCATGATTCACCATGGACGGTATCATGTTACTCGGTGAACCTTTCAGCATATCGACTGCTGAGCCACTACAAACTGTACAGTACGAGGGTTTCATTTTGGGGGGCATTCACCCTCCCCCTTCGCTGCCCCCACCCCCCCCCAATGATACCCAAGAAGTGTTTGTATGAGCACTGCAAGGCAATGCCTCCCCCAGTCCCCCCTTTACTATGATACAATTTCGACTCCACCCCCCCCCCCCCCCCCCCCCCCCCACTTCAACAAAGTTCTGATTGAAACACTGCCTGTGTGTCTATTTTTCACTCTCCTGGTACGTATCCTTACAATACTACTTGTTTGATTGCCATCTACTCAATATCCAGCATATATGCCCATATCAGTGAAGTTGTCTCCAGAGAACAGTCGTCAGGGATACAATGCCTGGAGGCTGATACCTTCAAACTCACTGCTTTCAGACCCTAACAGGTACCACATTTGAACACATTTCTGTAGATGTAATGGTGAGACAAAACCAGCAGTTCCCCATGGTAACATGTCTGAGTTTCTACTCTGGGCATCTCTCTCTGCAGTATGACACAGGACAATCAACTATAGTGATGTACCGATAATCAGAAATGCATGAATGATTTTCAGCTCAGACTACAATTAATGTAGTCCTCCGATTGGTCAAACCTGCCAACTTTCACCTTTTCCAGGTGTCAAATTCATTGTGTGCTGGCGGACAACAGACAGTCAAAAGTGGAGGAACTTCTGAGGAAGATTATGAACTTATTCTGACTATGTCCTGAAAAATCCTTTTTTACTCACTGGATATGCCTATAAGGTGAGCGGAATATGAGTTAATGATCACACAGTAATTATTATAGCAACCAAAAGTATGCATGTTGCAGATTCTGCACACTAACCGCATATGAACGGTTGTGCTGTTGTTAAGGTTACAGGATACTCGTGCAACGCCATGCGAAATGTATTGGAAGTGTATGCTGAATTTTCTAGCCAAAACTCTCTAGTATGAAGAGCACGAGCAACTTGATTCTGGTGGTGGTGGTGCGCTGTCACAAGGTGCAGGGCATGACCGAAGCTTTTACGGATATCGCTGTATAGCCGTGCAAAACGAGCAAGTTCAGTTCACCAAAAATCGGTATTTGCCACTTTTCTCGAGCGAGACAGCAGATAAATTTATGCCATCAAAAAAAGCTTCTTTATATGCCCTTGATGACTATTGTAACACCATTCGCCAGGTCTAATTCGAGTTCCACAATTTTATTTTTTGGCTAGAAATTCAGCATGCACTTTCAATACACTTCGCACGGCGCATTCACGAGTATCGATCCTGTATATGAAGTCTTTTCAACACTAATACTAGTTTCCATGCAAAATGATATTGTCAGCTGTCTCTTGTCACTCAAAATGCAGTGTGATCTGTTCAGCTCAAATCTGTCAAAATGTTGGACTTGGCAGAGAAGGAGAGAGGACCTATACTCCTGGAACTACCACAGCATAGCGAACAATCCCTTTTTGATATCATATGCATGTGTGCTGGATTGTTTCTCTCTGTACTAGGTGGCAGATACATATCCATCAGCATTATACTAACATATCTGACAGGCTACACACATGCACGTATGCACACCGACCCACAGCCTAATACATGGCCATATATAGTCAATATAAATAGCGTCGTTCCAGGCCAGTCCCACCACCATGCGGTATATTTGTGTATACTGCAAGTAATCAAACACTGGGTGTGTACATGCGTGGTCTCCTGAGATATTTGCCATCATAACTGTAGAACTGCTGTGTAGTCAGACAATCCTTGCATCTTCCCAATTTCCTACTAGGAAGAGGTTTGCTTTCAGTGGTCTGTGTCAATAATATGATGTAATCCACCGAGGTGATGTAAGTAGCTATGGCAGTCAGTGCCATATATGGCTGTGCAGCTCTGAGGGCGATTGCAGTTGAGGGCTGTACGTACACAAATATCCATACATAAGTTTGGATGCACTCTTGCGTAGGTATATCATAGCTAGCCAGTGAACACCTGCAGCCATGCTTAAAGAAAGGATCGAGAACTGAGCACCGAGCATGCTTGGGGCCATGTCAGTCAAGTACAAGCCTAGCACCAAGCACTTCAAGTTCAGATGACAGACTATAATTAATTTTAGAGAAGTGAGATCATATATAAATGCAGTCCCTCATGATGCTTGCAGAATGGCTTTTATCAATTTTGCCAAACCTAGGTTGACAAAATTATGGCTTTTATGACACTGGGCGAAAAGCTGAGTTTCCTATGTGTCCTATTGCAGTGGACGTGAGTGGAGGTGATGTTTCATACACCTATCAGGCGCAGGATAGGAGCCGAATTTCCTGATTTTAGGAAATTCGGCTCTATCCTGCGCTGATAGGTGTGTGAAACATCACCTCCGCTGCAAGTAGGACACATAGGAAATTCAATTTTTCGTGCAGTGTGAATTTTTATCATACATGCCAAACCTAGGTTGACAACAGGACAATCTATAAGTGGACCACATCAGGAACATAAAATTATAAGTGACTTCAAAGCATGTGACTACCGTGGCTACCATGTGACTACTATGTGGACTACCATGTGACTACTATGTGACTACCCCAGCAATAAATTATAACTGCAAGAATAAAACACTAGTCTAATCCAGCTGATGAATAACGTCATCATATGAATGGGGTACGGGGTATAGACTTGTACATAAACATAAAGCTCTGCAAAACGGCACGGGGTACGACTGAAAAGTAGTTTGTAACAAATCTATGCATTAATTACGGTGCTAGGCACAATAGATAGATTTACCTTTATAAGGTTGCAATATACTACTATGATGACTGTTATGGAGTTAAAGTTTAATATTCAGTGGAGCCACTGCTCAAAAAATTCAGATGATCGATGCTAGTCCTTGGGTAGTGCATCGGGAGTGACTGGAGTAGGGGGTGGGGGTTGGAGTGGGGGTGGAGGGAGTTGGGAGTATGGCACCTGTAGACAGGGAGTCAAGAGCCACTGGATCAGCCTTGGTGTAATCGAGTGTGAGCCCAGTCAGCTTGGTGAGGAAGGTGTTCATCTTGCTCAGGGGTGCACTCCAGACCGGAATGAGAGGCTCCACTGTTGAGGCAAGCTCGCAGCCAGCTCTAGACCGGGTAGGAGATCTAGCAGGGAATGGACAAGTATAGGTGGGAAGGAGGCTAATGACAGCTCATTCTAGCTGTTCCTACCTCATTCCCAAGCTCATTCCAGGCTAATCCTAACTCAATTCCTAGGCTGTCCTATACCTCTATGAGACCCTGGGAATGAGGCAGAAGTAGCCTGGGAATGTGGCTGGGAATGAGGGGTACCGTGTAGTTCAATTCATAATTACCTATCTCCTTCAGGTTGTGGTGGGGCCCATCACTGTAAGTGCCTATTCCACTAGCAACTAAGTCGAGATACTTGTCACTGGGAGATTCACCGAGTTGAGAGCCGACTGAAGTCTTGTTTTGGAGCCCTTTCCTGCTACCTTCCCTCCTTTCCTCTCTCCGTCGTCTTCTGTAAAATGGATATGTGCTCTAGCATTGTCTCAGAATATGAGTCGAGATGTTCAGTCTTTGAAACCATTTCTCTTTGTCGTCTTCCTGTAAAATGGACACATGACCTGGCATTTGAGAATGTGAGTTGAGACGTTCACCCTTTGAAGCCATATCTCTTCGTCGTCTTCTTGTAAAATGGAGACGTGACCTTGTATTTGAGAATGTGAGTCGAGATGTTGACTCTTTTTTAGGCGATTTGGTGATCGCAGCATTGGCAGCTGTCCTTCACTGGCACTCTTCAGTGACCTACCAGGTCCAGGGTTCTTTAGCGACATGTTGGGAGTGACTTGAACCTAGAGAGGGTACATTGCCTTGTCTCATTGCATCATCAACAAGCATTTCCAAGTTAATGGGCAAGCGTTTCACCCACATGGACGATTTGAGACTTCGTCCGGACTACTCTTGGTCACAGTACATGTAGAGCTACTAGCCCCTAGTGAAATTCCTTAGACTCTTTGTATCCTTTCTGGAGTAGCCTCCAGCCGACCTTTGACCCCCGGCTGAAGTGTACTTCCACACGGTACCTCTGCTCGGAGCATTCAGGCTGTGAGACATCCTCGAAAAGCATGATGACAATCTGGGTCATGTAGTTGAGCTCTGGGAACTTATTCATTTGCTCCAAGGTGTCCTCCAGGTCTGGACGTCAGGGTTCTGGAGAGGAGGAGGAGAGGTGGAGGAGG